>PYSP01000001.1:250197-379266 GCA_003049395.1 Pseudohalonectria lignicola
TTATTTTTTATATCTTCGTATTGACATGACAATCCATGGCGGGTCCCAGAATGTCGTCTTCCCCATCACCACCGCCTGCATCCGGGCACTCACTGTCAAGGGTTCGATCAGATACACTACTGGGTGCTACCCTGACGCGGTCAACCTAGTGGCTTCGGGCAGGGTTAACCCGAGGAAGCTGATCACCCACAGGTTCAAGTTTGAGAAGGCTCTGGAAGCTTTCGAGCTGGTTAGGCAAGGGCAGGAGAATGTACTAAAAGTTGTCATCGAGGGTGTCTCAAGATAAGGGGATCGGTAACGGTATGTAGGAAAAAGGAAAACGGGAGGTTACAAGAATGAAGTATTCTCTGCTTGGATTGTAATTATTTGAGACATTGTGGCGTTGGCGGCGTTTACCGCGCTGTCGTTAGAATGGGCTTTTTGTTTACTGGTCTAATTATGGCGTGTCCGCGTCAGAGAAATGAGGATGAAGACCGCGTTCTAGAACGATCTGACTATTTAAAGACAGTTCGAATCTAACGCGTACACACTGAGTGACCAAGAGCCGTAGCGATCCTAACCTAGCAGCGTCAAACTTAATTCACCCCTGACGGCCGGAACCGCGACTCGCCAATGCGGAACACACATGTGAATGCCATCAAGGTCGCTGAACTCAAGACTAGTCTACTTCCAACTTTACGAGCATTCACCGGCCGGTCCTTTTCCGAGCTGGAGATACAACACCCCGAAAGTAGGGATAGCGAAGACGGAAGAAACAAAACAATTATGGAAGGGATCGAATATACCCACGGAGAAGTCTTCTGCTGGCAAGGCGAACCCCGTCGCCCGGAACGGCCCTTCGACTGCAACAAATACCAGGAGTGCTTCTGCCCGCCGATCGAAGCAGACCCAGAGATTGCAGGCATCGGGATCATCCTGGCTTTCGTCGGCTCCGCCGTGGTCACCATCGTCGCCACCTTCGTCTGCCTCCTCCTGCAGCACTCCCACGCGGAGACGAGCCTCAACCCGATCGACCGCTTCCTCCGCCGGCGGCTCTGTGACCGGGCCAGGGCCCGGCTCGTCCGCGCGGGGTTCGACCCGGACACCTACGCGGGCTGCGCCTTCGACGTGGTCATGACCCTGAGCGACCAGCAGCTGGTGACGGGCATCGCCCTCCTCGTGGCCGCCGTGGTCAAGCTCGCCGATGGGAGCATCACCATCTACCACTTCAACATCGCCACCGACCTGGCCTGGTTCAGCGGCAACGTCCACCTGCTGGCCCTGTTGGCCATCCGCAGGCACGAGATCGGCAGCGTCAAGCCCGCGTCGTCGGACCGGCGGCCCGGCCGGCGCCGCCACCGCGCCCAGAAGGTCAGCGCCAGGATCAGCCGGTACACGCGCATCATGCTCATGGCCCTGCTGGCGGGGCTCATGCTCTACACCTTCTGGGTGTCCGGGTACGAGAACTGGTACGCAGAGCTCAGGTGCCCGGTCCTGTGCACGCTTCCGGGGAAGAAGGCCGGGTCGCCGTTGCAATGGATGGTCGTCAACTTTGTCTTGATTCTGTACAACTACCCCCTCAACATTTTCCTGCTGTGGCGAACAGGGTCCATCTTCTGGATTGACCGGGTCCGCCCCCATGTCTTCGGCAAGCACGGACTGGTCCAGGTGGATTCGCCAGGGGTCGCATCGGCCGAATCCTCTTCTCAGGGGAAAACAAAGAAGAGGGGGCATTTTGCCACCTGGCTCGCTTGGCTCGCGGAGATTCCGCAGGTCGCTTTTCAGGTCCTGTGGTTCACACTCGCGTCGGAATTGTGGCATGTCCTCGAGCTACTGTGCTGGTTTGGCCTCGGCGTCTTCTGGACAGTCGCTGACAGAGAAGACGGCCACGAACAAATGGAGAGCAAAGAGGCGCACAAGGAGGACGAGATTGGGTTTGGTCAGCTGATTGCTTTGCTGCTTTTGATACTGCCTTTGATGCAGGTCTTTGAGTCGTATGCGAGGCTTTCTGACAACCATCAGGGGGTAGAGGGACAGAGAGAGGGCGTGGAGACGATTGAAATGATAGGGGGGCGGATAGGAATATAGAGTTACCGTGTAGTCAACTAGAGATAGCTAATTCGGACTTCGGGTAGGGCTTAATTACTGCCAGTGAGCCAATAAGCTAGGTTAAGTAGTTATCGACCACCCGCGCAGCTCTTGTCTCTGACGATTGAGGTGGTGCCCAAATAGGGGTTCCCACCTCCGTATTTCTGCGTATCTTCGCAGAGAAAAAGAGCCATCCTCAAGTCTCTTCAAGCTACATTCTTCCTAAATTACCAGAGGATCTTTGTGTCCCATCCCATAAGGTCACCTGGCGTGCTGCTGACCGTCTGCAACTCTATCGGAAGACATAGACAAGCAAGAATAGACCCGCTGCTCCTTAAGACGCCACGTACGAAATGCGTCCTGGACATTGACTGATATTGAAATCCACCGCCCAAGTTCTTTGTGCAGCTCCCGCATTTGTGCCTTTTACCATTGGGTAATCACTTTGTTATCTCCAGAACAAAGCCAGTATGACCAAACCTACTGCTCAAATCAGAGGCAGTACGTGGCAGCATACTTTAAGTTACTGGATGAGGGCAACTAAATCTCTTTTCCTCTATCACCTTTCGCGTCTGTTTGTATGTCGCTCCCTTGGGATGGTCCACAAAACTTGGTGTCATTACATCGTACACAAATTTCTGACTCATCCATATCATGTGGCGTTGACTCTGGAATAAAACTGAATTGGAATAAGAACGGGGAGATGCTGTGGTGGACTGGTTCCTAAGCCTGTCTCTAGGAGAAATGCCAATATCCGGATGCTTTTAGGTGTTCCTGCGTCATGCGATATCTCTACCTGGACTCCTTCTTAGCCTTCTCGACAATTTCCTGCGCCCGCTTCGATTGCTTTTCCAGCACCTTCCCCAGCTCCTCTACCGTGTCCTTCAACAACTGTTCACCCTCGTCCTTGTGCTTGGTGGCAACCTCGCCGAGCTGCTGCAACTTCGGCAGAATCTCGGAACCGTTGGGAATCTTCCCCAGGTACTGCTCCACGCCACCGAAACCGATGCCAGACGAAGCCTTGGAGGCTGTTGACTTGGCCTTCTCGGCTGCCTTGCTGACATACTGCTCCAAGTCTCTCATGTCGCCGGACTCGACTGCCGAGCGCGCCTTGTCAAACAGCTCCTTGGCGTTCCCCTGCTTCAGCGCATCCGCATTCTTCTCAACAAGCTCCTTGACCTTAGTGTTCTTCTCCAAGAGCGGCTTCACCTGCTCCAACCCACGCTTCCATGCCTCATCGCCAAGCTTTTGTACCTGTTGCACCTTCTCCTCCACCAGGCGGCGGGCTCTGTTTAGGTTCTCTGCGCTCAACCCGCCCGCGACCACGTCCCGGACCTGCGACCACGTCTCATCCACCATCTTCTTTGCCTCCGGCCCGTACTGCTGGCCCATCTCCTTCAGCTTGTCCGCGTTTCCGCCGAGCTTCTCCTTCAGCTGAGGGTGGTTGTCAAGCACGTCTCCGGCTGCGTCCGCCGCCAGCTCGGCCAACTTCTTGGATACGTCTGCCAGCACTTCCCACGCCCGCGCTGCCGTCTCCATGCTGAGGCCGGACTTGGAGGCCTCTTGCAGCTGCTTGTAGGCATCGTTGACGATCTTGTCGGTCGCTTCGCCATGCTTCTCGCGGACCTTGTCGATGTCATCGAAGGCTGTCTCGACGTACCGCCGGCCCCCGGGAACGAACGCTGCATACGACAAGGCGAACCGCTTCATGGAGTCGATTGCCTGATCCGCTGAGGACGGAGTCGTGCCGCGGAGCTTCTTGGCCGCCTGTTCGTATTTGGCATTGGCCTCCGTCGCGGCCTTGTTGAGCTTCTTTGCCATGCGCCCCGTGGGCGTCACCTGGTACACGCCGTAGAGCGCCGCGGCGCCAGCAACGCCCCCAGCAACCCCGGCAGCGAAGTGAGAGGTGCTGCTGCTAGACGAATTGGTTGATGAGGAGGCGGACGACGACGATTGGAATCGGTACTGGCGGCCGCGGAGAGCGGGAGGAGGATGCGCCACGAGACGACCCGCGCGCGGGAGGGTCGAGCGTGTCGATAGTCTGGCGGTGGTGGTAAGAATCATCATGGTTGAGTTTCTGGGAGCGTGCAGGACAAAGGATCAATTGGGCTTGGGTTGATGAAAAATTGAGGAATCTGAGGGGACGAGAAACGTTCTAGGACATTTCTTTGTGGAATCTGAGGATTATGTTGGTACTTAGGTACTTGGTGAATTTGTTGGCATGTGTGGCTATGATGCGTACAAAGGATGGAATCTGTCCGTGTCAGTGTAGTCAGGAACCAGGAACAGATGCTCCGGGCGCTGTAGGCTCAGGGTAGCCATGACGTCACTGACGCCCCTGGGAGCTCCCGTCCCCTAGGTCTTGAGTTGCCTGCCCTCCCGGTATGAGAAACAAGGAAACATCGCGACAGACTGTTTCATCAACCCTGCGGCTCGGATTACGTTTCTGACCATCAAATGATCAAATGATTTAATTATGAATGGGACGACGCAAGCACCTCAGGTAGGAGAAGCGCCGGAGCTGGCTTCGGATACCGGCTTTATTGATAAGCTCGGGAGACTACTGGTAGCGCCAAGCACAGAAGACCAAACAAAAATACAGAACCTTGGACAAATTAGCGCCGAGTCGCCGACAAATGGAAATCAAATCCCATCGATCTCTTCTCTCAGGTTCAAGGGGCGAGATTCTTCATGACGTGTTGGCATCCTCCTACGACTACTGCCGAGTCTGTTGATCTAACGAAGAATCGTAACATACCACTAGGTACCTTAGGTATGTACAACTGCGCACATGATTGGCTTGCCTGTCATCTAATTAGGGGATCAAGCAACACATCTCTGTGTCCAGCAAAGTCTTCTGGGCCTGAAGCAACGAACAGTGCTATGGATTCTAACCCCCATTGAGTGCATTCACTGTGATCACGGTACTGAGGGTCACGTTTCAAATGTATATTCTCTCGCTCTGCGACGCTGTTATCAGGAAGGGTCTAGAGTACAGTCCGAGTCGAACCCCGAACGAAGTTTAAACCTCAACGGATCCTTGACCACAAGGAAAAAAGGAGATCTGAAAGATAATCCAAAAAAATTCCCAAAGAAATTCCAAAGCAGCGATTGAGCGAGTGAGAAGAAGTTTCCCCCAAAAGACAACCAGAAATGCCGACGAAATAACAATCTCCACCTCAGGCCACAAGCCCCTGAACCAACCCCTGAGTCCAACCTCGATGACCAGTCAACCACTTCATCTATATCCCGGCAGCTCCGACCCTCACCATCCATCATAATCACCGCCAACAAAGGTCAACTTTTCTCAGGATCCGAAGTCCCCTTAAGGGTAGTCCCGCCGGGCAGCAATGATCGCGTTGATCAGAGCAGGGCCATGGGCCATGAGCCCGCGGGCGGAGTTGCTAGCAACATGGACACCATACTGGTAGTGGCCCTGCGCTTCGGGCAGCCAGACGGGGCTGCCGGACTGGCCCGGGTACGAGTCGCCTAGGTGTAGGAGGGGCCCGCCGTTGGCGCAGCCAGTGCTTCTCCATGCGCGGAAGGGGGTCTGGGAGTAAGGGAGCTGGCCGGTGGGGGACTTGTCCTGCGGGTAGCCGTAGTTGTGGAAGATGTCCCTGTTGGCGAGTGAGTTGGTGAAGGTCTTGAAGCCGAGGTAGCCGTTGGTGGCGGCCATGTTGCGGTTGATGATCAGCAGCGCCCAGTCGTCCTTGTAGTCGCAACCGCTCTGGATCGTGCCCGGCAGGCGGATCACCCGCGTGACCGCCGCCGTGGGGAAGCGGTTCCCGTTGTAGTAGGCCGGCGAGAAGGTGTACGACGCCCCCGTCTTGAGGCAGTGGCGGGCCATGAGGACGACGCGCCCGCCCACGAGCGAGCCGGAACACCACGACCACTGATTGCCCCAGGCGATCCGGATGCGGCCCATGGCAATGTAGGGGTAGATCATTCGCGGCTCGAGGTAGCGGTTGTCCACTCCGTGCACGTCGCGAGCCTCATTCGTGGTCCCGTTTCCCGCCGGGATGGGAGGGGCCGCCCCGGACGGAGGGGCATCGGTGGCGTTTCCGCCAGCCTGGAGCAGCGAGCCGGTGGTGACGACCACCTCGACGGGCGGCTTGGCCTGGGTGGCGCCCTTGAAGCCCGCCGAGTTGGGGTCGATCTGGATGGGGGTGGGGAGGAGGTCATCGAGGTTGTCGAACGCCCCGGCATCGGAATCATCAGTGGCAGGGGCCGGCACCGGGAGGGCGGCCGCGTTGCAGACTGCTGCGAGTCCGATGGACGAAAGAATAGCGAGCGAGAAATGCATGATGGGCAAGTGGGAACGAGTGTCTTTTAGATGCCTGTTAATTATACTAAGCCCTGTAGTTGAGGATGTCTCAAGAGACAGGATAGTGAGGCGGCTGCTGGTTGAGTGATGCTTCCAACACATCTCGAAATCATCGAGGGAATCAATCTCCTTTTATATTTCGAACCATGCCTAAGTCCACCTGCTCCCTCGACTCTGTCGGCTGCCATCTCCGCTGTCGTGATGTTTCCGCATCAGCGCTGAACGCGGCCAATGTTCAGTCTCGGCCACGAGGCAATCTCCCCAGCGCCGTATGTCAATCGTGTGTCAATCGGCACAGGCACCGGAGGCGCTGTTCAGCCCTGGCAGAGGTTCCGGTGCGCTAAGAGAGCTCTAGTGCGGATCGAGGTATGGCTGGGTCACCGCAAATCAAACGGCTGACCAATTGGTAGCGTGTTCAGGATCTAGCCCATGATATTTTTGGGCGCACAGCCATCTTCGGCGATATCTCAGTTGCTACTTGTCTCAGCCGCAGGGCCACATGACAGCCTGCGGCCGCCTACGAACAGGCACAAATCCAATTGGGCCACCAGGTCATACCATTCGTAACTCCAGCCGTAGTACAAATGTCCGTCTCGTACTTTCTCTTTTGGCTGTGGCTTTTCCACGAAAATGTCACTCTCTTGGACTCCGAGTCCATGATTCGAACGCTTGCCAACGAACTAGGGAGAGAAAAGCGCCTGCATTGAGATACTGTTCCTGTGGCGTCCTTGGCCGATTATGTGGCGCTTTGTGCGGGGAACTCACCATGCTAGCCATTGGCTGTCCGAAAGCCAGGCTGATATGTCAAACCACGTGGGGAGAGGCGAAGCACACTTGCACTTCCAGAACTCTCCCAGTCTCGAAGGTATGGGAAATTACAAGTTAAATATGCAGGCACCTCTGCATCGTTATTTGCCATGAAACATTTCCGAAGTCAGCCAGGGCGTATTTCTGGTTGAAAGACTTGCTGTTGGGGTCTGAACCACAACTAAATATTTCAGCTCCACGGAGTAATTATGGTGCTCAAGATTGAGCCCTCTACAGCACATTGAGATAATGCGAATCTACACATGATATTTGGCACGAAGTCGTTTTATAAGCCAGTCCTTGTCACGATAGGGAGCATCTAAACTAAAACTAATGACAACTAGGTCCCTAAGAGCAGCTATCTAACTACGGGGTAAACTAAGGGGCATCGTCTAATTCTCCTATATTATCTATGAATAGAATAACCCCCTGACTAGACTAAATCTTATGATCAAGTCAGCCCTGGACGGCTACTTGCGACTCTGATGGTGCTTCCACATTTAAGTCATCTAGTCCGAACTTGTTGTCACATGGAAGCCGTGTAAGTCCCAACAGTTCCTACGACTCGCTACGAAGCAGTGATAAAGACAAGTCAGGAACGCTCTACCTCTATTATCCCATCGGCAAGGCAGTTCTTAAACTTAAATCTAAATATCTTCTTAGTATTTTCAGATAGATAGGCAAGTACCTAGGTAGGTATAACCAGGTGATTATGACTATGTATCCATTGAATTCCGTGGGGGATTCTGAGTGGACGCCTCCCCAATTTAAAAAAAATGGAGGCACACTACAGTTAATTACTCCTTAGAAGGTTGCGGCGGGCTTAGCTCAGTTGGGAGAGCGTCAGACTGAAGTTGAACTTCGATCACTAAATCTGAAGGTCGTGTGTTCGATCCACATAGACCGCAGCTTCGACTATTTTTGTGTTTACCAATATTGCCTCAATCGGCTTTTCTTCTCTCGGGTGTTTATTATGGTTGTGAACGACTCGTTCGGGTGGCACGTGTGGAAACGACCCTAGATGCGGGCAGCTCCGGCTCAATGGCGGCGGGCAGGGAGCACGGGCGATAGCGGAGGCGGCAAAAAATGCACCACTCCTGCAGGTGACGGTCAAACTTTCTTTTGCCTAGGGGAGCACATCAAACCCCGACCCTCTTCAGGACCACCCCACACCCATGAGCGGACGTACCTACGGCATCACAGGCCAAATAAGAAGTCCTTTGGCCCAGGCTATGGTACAGTAATCCTGAAGGGAACCAAAGCTTTGGAATTTTCACTCGATACTGCTCTCCCCAATGGCACCCATCAAAGTCGGCTTCGTGGGCTACGGTTTTTCGACGAAATGTTTCCACCTGCCCTACATCCTGCCGAACCCCGAGCTTGAAGTCTACGCCTTTCTTCAGCGGGCGGAGGCGCCACCCAACCCCGCGCATGTGAAGAAATGGGGCCACTGCACCGTTGACTTCCCACAGGCCAAGCATTATCGGACGGCTGAGGAGTTCTTCGCCGACGAGGAGATCGACCTCGTGGTGGTCTGCACCCATCTCCATGAGGAGTTTGTGGAGAAGGCGCTCCATGCAGGGAAGCATGGTGGGTTAAAACTCCAAAGCTGAGATCCATGTTGCTCTCTCTATGACCAATCTATCTGCGCCTGAAGACCATGTTGATATCTGACTGTTTGGCTTTCATCCTTCAAGTCGTGGTTGAGAAGCCATTCGTCACCACCAGCGAGGAGGCCGACAGACTTATCCAGCTCGCTGCTGAGAGTGACAAGATCCTGACTGTCTTCCACAGTAAGTACCGTCTTAGCAACCTCGTAGGAGTCTGCCAAGACTCGAGAGCGTCTGAGCTAACGCATTACGCACGCCGCAGACCGGAGGTACGACAGTGACTTCCGCACTCTCAAGCACCTCATATCCAAGGATGCACTTGGCGACATTCGGGATGCGCAAATCCACTTCGACTTTCCCGATGCAAGCTGGGTATCTGCATGGACCAGGAAGGAGTACCATCCCGGCGAGGGAATGGCGTTTGGCCTGGGTGAGTGAATCTTAGAACTTTGTCCTTAGGTAGTCTCTAATCTGACGAGAAGAGGAACTAACCCTGCCCGTCTAGGCTCCCACACCATCGACCAAGCCTTGGTTCTATTCGGGACACCCTCGTATGTGACAGGCTTCTTCGCCTCCAACCGAGGGGTCGACAGCGATGTCGATGACACGTTCACCATCATCATGCAGTACGCAGGAGAACACAAGAACCTGCTCGTCACAGTCAAGACAACCATCATCACACCAATGAAGGACCAGCTGAAGTACTTCATCCGTGGCACGAAGGGTACTTACCTCAAGGTGAGTGGATGCATCTTTTGAGTCTCCTCCCTAATGCTTTCCGTCACGGAACTAAACCCAGCGCTACCTCCCAGTTCGGATACGATCCCCAGGAGGCGCGGGCTATCGCAAATCCCGGGAAGCCCGCGACCGACGACTTTGGAGTCGAGGAAGAGCGTCTGTGGGGAGCACTCACTACAAAGACGGAGTTCGACCCAAAGTCCCAGTCCCTCAACGAGGAGAGCAAGAAGTACGTCGGCAAGTATCCGAGTCTTCCGGGCTGGTGCAGGGGCTACTACGAGAACGTCGTCGATGCCATCAGGGGAAGGGCCGAGGTCGAGGTCAAGCCGGAGACTGCACGGGATGGACTGAGGGTCATCGAGCTGGCAAGGGAGTCGCACGGGAAGGGTGTGAGAGTTCCTTGGTCCTAGGTTGATGGAGTCTCTGACGGCCTTGTGAGCCTCGTGGCGGTCTATGCTACATTCTTTGCGTGTCCCAATTATCTGCAGAATTCTTCAATCACAGTCTCGAGCACAGCCACGACGCGACGGATGCTCTCGACACTGACCCACTCCTCCTCAGCGTGAAGGCCTTCTCCTCTAGGGCCGTACACGACAGCCGGTATGCCGGTCTCGTATAACAACGCTGCATCACACCAGAACGAGCCGCCTGCGGGTAGTGGTGTGGAACCCAACTCACGAGTTATGGCCGAGGAAACGGACTGGACCACCCGGTTCTCCTCGTCGATAGAGAAAGGTGGCCGAGAGGAGACCACGCGCGGAGGCGCCGCCTTGAATCCAGGGGTTGTCTTAGTCACTTCCCCAAGCACGCGTTCAACGCCGTGCAACACGCTCTCAGGCGTCTGTCCCGGGATAGTGCGGAACTCGACTGTTAACCTGCAGAGGGCAGGATAGCTAGACGCCTCTTCGCCGCCCTGGATCCTTCCTCCGTGCAGTGTGGCGCGCCCAAGGAACGGATCCATCGGTAGAGTCTTGGCATGCTCTAGGAGCGCTGTCTGGAGCGCACCGGCAAGCAAGATGGCATCGACGCCCTCTTCCGGCCGTGATCCGTGAGCCGCGACCCCGAGCACGTCGATCTCGATCCAGACAAAGCCCTTGTGTGCGACGAGCAATTCCTCCCCAGTCGGTTCAGTGATGATGGCAGCGTCCGCCCGCCAGCCTGCGGCCAGGATCTCCTCCGTTCCCTTTGAAAGGTTTTCCTCGTCTGAGACGGCAGCAAGGATGACGCCTCCTTGCAGCCGTGGGCTGCCGGTTTGGACTGCTTGTTCCCGGAACTTTGCCATGGCTGCCATGGCTGCAGCAACTCCTGCCTTCATATCGAGGGATCCCCTTCCATGGACCCTACCACCGTCCTCGGCCGTGAGCTCACCGCTCAGCGGATCCGAAGATGGGGAGTAGCTGGACAGGCTGACAGTATCAACATGGCCGTTGAGCATGAGCGACCTGCCGCCACCCTTGCCCCGCAGCACGCCGACGACAGACGGACGGCCGGGACTCGTTTCCAGCCAATGTACCTCCATGTCCCTGTGCTGCAGCCACGACGAGATATAGTTGCAGATCGCGGTCTCTCCTGCGCCGGCAGCATTGGACAGATCGGGGTTGGAGGAGTCGATCGTAGTCAAGATCCGGGTCAAACCGACGGGATCATCGACTGACACATCCAACGGCGTTTTGTATGTTCTCTTGCCTTCGGTGCTGAGAATCACAACCACCGAGTCCGCCGAGAGTAACTGCGGATTGGTGGTGTTGTTGCGTTCCGCCAGCCTCCATAGCGCCGCCAGCGTCGATGCGCCACATGGCCCACTCTGCACTCCTTCGGCAGCCAGTTGCTGCACGGCGATGTGAGCCTCGAAGTCCGAGACGGTCACCGACGCACTGACCCCACCGCGCAAGGCATCCCATGCCGTATACGACACTGTGCCGCAGTTGAGACCGTCCATGATGGTGCTCGATGTCTGCACCGAGACAAGCCGCCCCTCCCTCAGGCTCCTGTATAGACATGGTGCCGTGTCTGGCTCGACGGACACGACGGCGATGTCTCGGCCGTGGCCCTTGCAGTGTGAAACGACCGCATGAGCCAGGGATCCGACGCCTACGGGAGTCACCATGAGACTGGTCTTCAGGCCCTTATCGGCGACTTGCTGCTCTGCCTCCAGGAGCAGGGTAGAGTACCCTTCCACGATCCAGGTCGGTATCTCCTCGTATCCCTCGAACGAGCTGTCCTGGACGAACAGCCCCACATCCAGCTCCTTCGAGGCCGCGTATGCCTCCATCATGGCGCCGTCGTAGTCCGACTTGCTGATGACGACCTCGGCGCCCTCGGAGGCGATCAGTTTGAGATCCTCGGCATTGACGCCCGAGGGCACGTAGATGCACGCCCGGACCCCCAACATCTTCGCCATGGCCGCCACGGCCCTGCCGTGGTTGCCCTCGGTGGCGGCGAAGAGCACGACCCCGCCGTCTCGGGCGGCCCTCGCGACGGCCTCGAGCTCGCGGCCGGGCTGCAGGCCGACCCGCGCGGAGACGGCCCGGTAGGTGGCCCAGGATGCGCCGAGGATCTTGAAGGAGGGCAGGCACAGGCGGCTGCCTTCGTCCTTGACGAACACGGCCCTGACGCCCATCTGTGCCGCGACGCCGCCGAGGGACACCAGCGGCGTCGGCGCGTAGCCGGGCAGCCTGCGGTGGAAGTCCCGCACGAGGTGGTGGTGGTGGTAGGTGGTGGTGTCGCAACTGGACTCGCCGATGCCGTTGGCGGACGGCGCAGGGGCCGGTATCGGCACCGCTGGGACGGCTGGGTTGATCAACACCCCGCGTCGGCCTCTGGTCATGACGGGCCGGCCTGCAAGGGATTTGGGGAGCTGTTTGCGACTGAAGGGTCGAATGGCACGGGCAAGGGTTCTACCGAATGAAATGTTGTTTTGCTAATAGAAGTGATGTTTGGGCCAGACTCACTGCCTCGTCGCGTCTTTGCTGGTGGATTTCGAGGTTGGCAGAGAGGGTGGGGCAGAGTGAGCTGACTGCCCGACCGAAAGGGGCACCGAATCCGCCGATAGCGATTAATTAGTGCATCGGGTCGGTAAGCCCTCTCAATATTCACAGGTCGCTGATCCCATCCGCTTGCCACTCGCGCCGCCTTGGCCGGCACAATGCAGGCCCAAAGCCAGGTCGCCGCATGCCAAGTTGCTTCTTTGATGTGGTGCGGAACCGGCCATGGGCGGCTGTTTCGCGGGGGCAAAGATGAGGAGTCTGGTTCTCACTCAAGCTCAGCCAACTCTGGGTCAGAGACTGTCGTTGCTGATGCTGACGGGCAACCAAATCGAACCGGGAAGGATGGCGAAATTATTAAACAAGTTGCGCGGAACGAATCCGTGCTCACCTTCAGGAACATCAACTACTCCATCCCATATAAATCTGGGCACCGGCGGCTGCTTACTGATGTCTAGGGGTATGTGCGACCTGGAAAACTGACAGCCCTCATGGGTTCCTTAGGTAAGATTGGGGAACGCGGATCCCCGAGGCTGCAGGATCCAGCTCTGCGGGCCTCCAATGCTGCAAGAACTCACGAGGGCCACGCCCTGACTAATGAGATTAATCATAGGTGCCGGAGAGACAACGCTTCTCAACGCTCTTGCCCAGCGTATCAACTTTGGGAAAGTCACCGGCGAGTTCCTGGTGGACGGCAAGCCCCTGTCGGGATCCTTCCAGCGAGCAACGGGCTTCGTCGAGCAAATGGACATCCATGAGCCCACGGCGACGGTGCGCGAGGCGCTGCAGTTCTCGGATCTCCTCCGCCAGGGCCGGGACGTCCCGAGGCAGGAGAAGCTCGACTACTACGAGACGGTGATCGACCTCTTGGAGATGCGTAGCATCGCGGGGGCCACCATCGTCCTGCCAGGCGAGGGCCTCAACCCGGAGCAGCGGAAGCGGCTCACGATCGGGGTCGGGCTCGCCTCCAAGCCGCAGCTCCTCATGTTCCTCGGCGAGCCAGCCTCGGACCTCGACTTGGGCTCGGCCTTCAACATCGTCTGCTTCCTCCACAAGCTGGCCGACGCGGGCTAGGCCATGCTCTGCACCATTCACCAGCCCTCGGCCGTCCTCCTGGAGCAGTTCGACGAGATCCTCCTCCTCAAGTCCGGCGGGCGGGTCGTCTACCACGGTACCCTCGGCCCGGGCAGCTGGGACCTCATCGGCTACTTCGAGGGTAACGGCGGGCCTAGGTGTGCCCCGGACGCGAACCCTGCCGAGTACATGCTCGGGGCCATCGGCGCGGGAGATCTGAGCTGCAGGGGAGAGGGCTGGGGCGACGTCTGGGAGCGATCGCCACAGCAGGAGCAGAGGGCGCGGGAGATCGACGAGATGATTGAGCGGCGCCGCGGTGGTGAGAAGAGGCCCGGTGGGGCAGGGCAGAGCCTCGACGGGCGCGAGTTCGCGTCGTTCCGAACCTAGGTCGCTGCGGTGGTGAAGCGCGCCTTCACCGCCTACTGGCGGAACTCGGCCTACATCAAGGGCAAGCTGATACTGCACGTGCTGACAGGCTTGTTCAACACCTTCACTTTCTTCCGCGTGGGCTTCTCCCTGGTCGACTACCAGAACCGGCTCTTCTCCATCTCCATGACCCTGACCATCAGCCCGCCGCTGATCCAGCAGCCGCAGCCCGTTTTCCTCGACTCGCGGCAGATCTACGAGTGGCGTGTGGGCTAGGCCAAGATCTACTCGTGGGCGGCCTGGACCGTGGGCGCAGTGCTGGCCGAGATCCCCTACGCAGCCGTGGCGGGGGGCATCTACTTCAACTGCTGGTAGTGGGGGATCTTCGGCTGGCGGGACACGACCTCGCCTTCGTCCTCGGCCTTCGCGTTCCTCCTCGCCGTCCTGTTCGAGCTCTACTACGTCAGCTTCGGCCAAGCCCACGCGGCGCTCTCGCCCAACAAGCTGCTAGCCTCCCTCCTCGTGCCCCTCTTCTGATCTTCGTCGTCAGCTTCTGCGTCGTCGTCCCGCCACAGCAGCTGCCGAGCTTCTGGCGCGGCTAGATGTACTAGCTCACCCCCTTACACTACCTCCTTGAAGCCCTGCTAAGCATCGCCGTGCATGGGCAGCCCGTCGAGTGCGGCGAGAGGGACCTCGCCCGCTTCCGGGCCCCGCCTGGTCTGTCGTGCGACGAGTACGCCGGGCCGTTCGTCCAGCAGGTTGGGGGTTATCTGCGGACCGGTGAGGAGGGCCTGTGCGAGTTCTGTCGCTATAAGAATGGGGATGAGTTCGGGGCGAGCTTCAACGTCTCTTATGAAGATAGGTGGCGGGACTTGGGAATCTTTTGTGGCTTCACCGCTTTCAACTACTTTGTGGTTTTCTTTGCCAGCTGGCTGCGGTTCAAAGGGAAGAATCCGTTCATGGGTGTGAGGCTTCGGAAGACGGACAAGCGGTAGACCGACATGGAACGTTATGGTAGAGCTAGTTGATGGCTGGATTTATCCAACTTATTTTAGAGTAAATGCCTATCTCTCCAAACTCCGAAGAAAGAACAAGCTGCCTATTTGCCAGTAATTACTCAAAGACGAACAATCCTAAGGGCTAAACCCGTGCTAATTATCAAAACCACAACTCCTCGTCAACACCCCTCGTCGCCTCGATTGACTCTTCGATGATTCGCTGTACCTCTACAGACAGACCCCTAGATTCCCTGCCGACCATGCAGCTCATGTCATGCTTCCTCGCGCCCTTCTCCCAGGTGCCGTCCATCATCCAGTGGGTAGGCGCACCAAACTCTTGGCGGTCGACTTGCTTGTTCTTCAGCAGCCCCCCGTTGTACCACAGCGGCTCATCGTCCTCGTCTACGTGTCCGATCACGAAGCTGCAGATCCGGGTGTCGCTGCGGTCACCTTCGACGAGATCGCCTTCGCCAGCTTGTGGCCGTTCGAAATGCCCCTCACCCACCCAACCATAGTCCCATAATGCTTCTCGAACGAGCAGGACGACTCGGACAGCTCGAAGCTGAACCACCAGCTTTCCTTGTCGCCGTACGTCAACTCGCACGTGACCTCCTCACGCACCCCCTGGCTGTTCTGCCAGGCGACATGCAGCAGCCCCCATGAGGACACCCAGCCGGGACTTGTCGACGACCACGACGCCAGAGTCCCCCTCCTCGGCGTACCCCTCCGTCCAGACGAGGGGCTTGTTAAGCGTGGCTCTGGGTCGCGTGATCTGCGATCTCCACCAGTCGTGGCGCGGTCGTCGCGTGCGGTACGGGCTTCAATGATTCCTGAATAGGGCTTTAATTAGGCAGAGGTTTTAGCGCTCACGGACATTCCTTTCAAATGATACAGCACCAACTCGTTATGGTTAGTTGCCTAGTATGTGAATTAGTGGTCCCCTAGGTTAGGTGAGCGGCACGGCGTTACCAGAAATCGTGCTACGGAGTAGGGAAGCGAAAGGCGCAAGCGACACAAACAAAAATGTTAATACCTAAGGAATATACTGTAAGAGACGTGTATTCGTAAGGAGCTAGTCGTCTATCTGAGGTCCGCCTGCTATTGTTTCGAGGAATGCTTGTCAAGCAATAATTATGTCTTGGAGGGTACACCGATAGACAATGCTGCGATTTATGTCGGGCAACTGAAGGTCGCGCTGGTGTTGTCTTAATGTGGAATCACATGCAAATTTAATTGAACCAATGAGGCACCGTGCGTAGGGCCGACAGGTGACCTGCCTCAGCTCCCAATCGCCCAGAATGCGTGGTCTTCACGACTTGACCGCAATCAACAACATCAAACACCTCTAGCAGATGGCAGATAAAGAATGCATCTGTCGGATCTTCGTGTTAGCCACCCGGGGTTTAGTCGATTAACTAGGCCAATATTGATGGAGTGATTGAGTTACTATCGCGGCTATGAACTGATGGATGTCACTGTACGGGAAACGTCTCGTCTCGAGTGCGCGCTGATGGTTCGGCGTGCGGGGTTGTGAGAACGCCAGGCCTTATCAGCGCAGCGTGGCTGGCCCTTGACTCTCGACTCGGGAATAGAGAACCAACCCTGACGCTCAAGGGTTGCGGCATCACTCCCCTCCAAACCGATTCCAATATGGCATCCCTCCCGCCCGACTACCTGGAGCGAGTTTACGCCGGCGTACTGGGCAAACTGATCGGAGTCTACCTCGGTCGGCCATTCGAGGGCTGGACGCACCAGCGAATAATGCAGGAGCTGGGGCCGATCCGGGGATACGTCCATGAAAAGCTCAAGGTCCCACTGCTCGTGACCGATGACGACGTCTCCGGAACCTTCACCTTCATCCGCGCCTTGGAAGAGCACGGCGTCAGCGCGGACCTCGACTCGGAGCACGTCGGCTTGACCTGGCTGAACAACATCATCGAGGGCAAGACAATCCTGTGGTGGGGCGGCCGGGGAGTTTCGACCGAGCACACCGCCTTCTTAAATCTGAAGGACGGCACCGCTCCCGCCCCGCAGAGCGGCTCGGCCGATGTCAACGGGACGACTGTGGCCGAGCAAATCGGAGCCCAGATCTTCATTGACGGGTGGGCGCTTGTGGCCCCCGGTCGTCCTGATCTGGCCGCCCGACTCGCTGAAGAGGCCGCGCGAGTGAGCCACGACGGCATCGCCGTCCATGCCGCCAAGCTGTGGGCAGCGATGGAGGCCGAGGCGTTCAGCTCCAAGGACGTGCAGCATCTCCTGGAGACAGGCCTCTCCGGCATCCCGCCCAAGTCGCCAATCTCCCGTCTGGTGAACGACATCCGCGCATGGGCAGAGACAGACCGTGACTGGCTCAAGACGCGACAGCGGATCGAGGACGTCTACGGCTACGACAAGTATGGTGGTAACTGCCACGTCGTCCCCAACCACGCCGTCATGATCATGTCCCTGATATACGGCGGGGACAGCTTCCACGAGGCGATGCACATCGTCAACACGAGCGGCTGGGACACGGACTGCAACTCGGGAAATGTGGGCTGCCTACTAGCAATAATGCATGGCATGGCGGCGTTCGAGCATGGGCCTGACTGGCGCGGGCCGCTTGCCGACATGGCACTCATCTCCAGCGCCGACGGCGGGTACTCGATCAACAACGCGGCCCGGCTCGCCATTGATGTTGCGAACCTCGGCAGGCGGCTTGCCGGCAAGGCACCACTTGATGCCCCAAAGGGAGGGGCGCAGTACCACTTTACGCTGCCAGGCAGTGTCCAAGGTTTCCGGGCAAGAGGCGACAGCGGCGAGAACGGCAGCATCAAGGTCGAGCAGGCTAGTGATGCCAACAGCAAGTCTGGGCTCGCCATCCGATTCGATCGTTGGAAGGGTTCCGCCGAACCTGTCGAGGTGACGACGCCAACCTTCGCCTGGAAGGATGTGCTTGAGGTCTCATCCTGGAACTACCACCTCATGTCGTCACCACTTGTGTACCCGGGGCAACGCGCGCAAGCCACTCTGAGGAGCTCTCTCGATAACACCGTCACAGTCCACCTTAGGCTGCGAGTTTATAGTCACGATGATGTTATCGTTCCCGTCGACGGCCCCTCGGTCGCTCTACAGCCTAGATCAACAGAGATTCTTCAGTGGACAATCCCAGACACGATGGACAGCCAACCCATCCAGCGAATTGGGTTTGCAGTCTCCACCCCCGGTAAGGGAAGCTCCGAGGTTCCGCAGAATTCCGACCATCCGACAAGCGGCACACTCTGGCTGGAGAGCCTTGGTTGGATCGGCACGCCTTGCATGACCCTCCGGCGGCCATCGACCCAGCCCTGCAAATTCTGGCAGAGGGCATGGGTTCAGTCGGCAGACCACTTCCACGGTTGGATGACACCTTCGTTCACCGTCGCCAACAACCGGGAGGAGGGTCTCGTCACCATCGGCAACCGTGAGTGGACAGACTACTCCCTCATGGTATCGAAATTCACCATCAACTTGGGCCACAGAGCAGGCATCGTGTTCCGGGTCTGCGGGGTGAGGCGGTACTACGCCCTCGTGTTCGAGCAGGGTGGAGAGCTTGTCTTTATGAGGGTTTTGGACAACGAGTGGACAATTTTGAAGAAGCGTCGGTTCCCCTGGAAGAAAGACTTGCCCTATGACGTCTACTTGGCTGTAAAAGGTGGGGACATGACCGCCGAGGTTGGTGACAAGAGACTTGCAGCTTGTGACTATGAATTGTTACTCCCTACTGGCGGAGTGGGCTTGATGGCGGCTAGTGGCTCGGTGTCTGCGGAGAGCATCACTGTGGGAGAGGCCCCCCCGTGTAAGGAGCAGTCGTACAAAGGGGATTAGGCCCTGGAGCTCCACCACGGGCACCACAAGGTGGCAATGAACGTTCGACACCCTTTCAGCTAATCTTATCTACAAAGAATGGAGGTGGCAAGCCTCAGTATCAGCATGATCATCATATCACATCCCAGGTCCATTACCTCATCCTCCCAAGACTACGGCCCCCTCTGCGTCTCCTAGAATCCCCACTGGCGACACCAGTTCTCCATCAGCTCTGGCGTGACAGCCTTCATCTCCGCCATAGTTCGACTGGACCGAACGGTCCTCTCCGTCTCGAACCGCATGCCCTTCCCGCTCACGAGCCCCTTATAAAAGTCAAGCAGCTTAACCCTGGGATTCCGATCGATGTCCTTCGTCGCCGCCGAGTTCTCCTCCAGCCTGCGCACCCACTCCTCAAGCGGCACGACCTCCCTGATCCTTTCGGGCCTGTAGAACCTTCGCACCGCCTCCCCATCAGCCGCCACTCGGTCGGGCGCGGGTTCACGCAGTGGAAGTAACCATCGATATCGCCCAGCTCCCTCCGGGAGTTGACGCCGGCGATCTCGAGCACCAGGTTCGCGACCCCCTCGATGGGCACCCAGTCGACCGCCCGGAGGCTGCCCAGGTCCGCCGGCAGGGCGCCGAGGTGGAGCGAGCTGGCCACGAGGGAGGGGAGCCACTCGTGCCTGTTCCAGATTCCCTCCACTGCGTAGGGCCCCGCCACCTGCCCGACCCGCACGCTCGCGGCCGGCACGCCGCACCCCCGGGCCGCCTCGTCCAGGACCAGCGAGCCGAGCAGCTTAGACCGTTATTGTCTCGGGCATCTATCTTCTTATGCCAGTCTGTTCGTACCAAGTATATTGAGGGGTCTACCGTTCTTATATACACTTCGGCGTCCGCCTCTCAAAGACGTCAGGCTTCTCATTCTCTCAGATGTATCCCTCGTAGGTACAGAACAGCGAAGCTCGGTATGGGAGTCACGGGAGTGACCACCGTCATAACATCGGCAGGATCGGGCATCAATCCCGGCACCGCTGTCAAGGTCCAAGTGAAGCTGGTTTGACAAGTGCAAAGCCTGCCGCGATAGTGCCTCCGGATTGCTCCTGACATAGGCTGGACAATTGGTTCCGTAGAGTCGGTCCCAAGGCAAGAGCCGAGAAGCGAGGGGCTGACAGTAAATGCAAGCCAAGAAACCAATAATACCTTGCTGACGGGAATAAGCACATTTGGGGAGTACAGATCAGTTGACGAAACAAGCTTTCGAGCGGCCGGTGTGTGTGTAGATCACAGCACTGGCCCCGTCTCGGTAGTTCGTCGGTCCTCATGGCCGATGTAAGGGTCCGCCCGCGCCCAGTCATGGTGAAGATATCGCCCCTTGAACTGCTGGGGGAATACGTTGAGCAAAAGACACGATGCATGAGCAAACGCAGTCTGTCTTTGGTGCTGGTCCAGGAAGTAATGGACTTCGTCTCCAACAAGCCGATGGAGAAGGAAGCCCCCTTCCGCCTCTTCGAGCACTCCCCACCGGACCAACTGAGCTACGTTTAGGTCTCGTTACGGGGGCAGCAGCATCCGGATAGATAAAGAATATCAGTTCCTGGATAGGAAATTCTTGTTACAACAAGTTCCACTCACAAACGGCTCACAGCCATGATGATTTCTGTCTGTCGTCTGGCCAAACTCCTGTGCAGCTACGAAGGACAGAATACCAAAAGGAAGCCCACCAAGCTGCATACTGAGCTCTGTCGCCGCGGGCCTGTCAGAATCGTCGGCCGGGTCGAGGTCGAGTTGATGGAGAAGACATTCTGTTCCTTCCTTGAGTGCAAATGTGGGAATATTACTGAGGTGACGCTTGGCACGATCGGCGAGAACCTCGCGATCCATCGATGTGACAATGATAGATCCTTTGTTCCCCCAAGGCCAAACCATAGTGACGAAGGAATCGATGTGCAAGTTATCAAACACCAGCAACCAGTGGCCGTCTGTAAATTTAATTAACGCATCAGCGAGCTCTTGTGTCGCATCTCTTCCGATTGACACTTCGTCGGGGAGACTGACCAGTCCTCGCCAGCGCTTGCAGGACTGCACTTTTGTGGGATTGGCTGCCTTTCTCCGCGCCACCGAACAGTCCCAGATGTACAGCTGCCTCCTGAAAGCTCTGATAGTGTGCACTCTGTCTCGGCCGGTATCCACAAGACGATTTCGTACAAATGCTGTCTCTGGTACTTAGGAGTACTCACGAGCCACCTGTGACTTCCCCACGCCGCCCAGACCATTTATGACCCGTAATTACTGTTGGGTCGTTTCCATCAGTTTGGCGATCCCCATGCAAATGCTCTGCGATGGAGGAGAGGATCGAGTCACGCGGAAGAACTTCGTGTCCCTCCTCGGGACCATGAAGACACCGCCGGGGTTGGGTGAGTCGCCTGAGCTCTGAGCGGTCGTGTTTGGTATTGCCGTGGTTGCTAAAGGCCCACCAATGAACTGTGAGGGGACGGAGTCTGATTGGGATGTCATCTGCGGTGCTGAAGAGCAGACTGTTTCCACAGCCGGCAATGTCCTCTGCGGCCCTTGGGCATTGTCGAGCAACTTTCCACTCTCAATAGTCTCGGAAACGCGCTTTTGTGCGTAGGCGCCTACTAGTCGGTTTCAAAAATCTCGGTGGTAACCTTTCCAACCACGTTTTGTGAGCCCAATTCCTGTCGGTCGGCCACGGCCAGGTGGCCTGATGAGCTGGCGGCTGGGTGAACAGTTAGAAGGTTTAGACTTTGAGCTTGAAGGGGTTGAACGCGCTCTAAGCTTTAACGGTAGCAACCAGGGGAGCGGGAGTTCTAGAGATTGTACCGAGAGCCTGTTAATAGTGCATTTGATTTGTTGATTACTACATCCATACACGGACAATTTTCGGTGTGTTCTTTGACTACACCCGTGATTGGATCCTTGGCTTCCAGGTCACCGAGCCGTCACCACAGCTGCCAACACACCTTGACTGCGCTAGGCAGTATCCCTTTCTAACTGCAAGCCAGACATTGTGTTGTTCCATGTAAATTGTCCGTACCCTTGAGCTTAACTGGGCCACATTACAACACTAGCCACCGGGTGCTTTCGATGCAGGACTGGTCTCAGGGCCACTCTTTTGGCCAATCTCTGGGCCAGCGAAGAGGTCACAGGGCGTCAACGGGCTGAACTGGCAAACACGGAACTGACCGAAAGTTTCGATAGACGCATGTGACGGTACGTTTATGCGGGCCCGAAGTGATTAGCTCGAGAACACTGAGTTTTCTCTCGGAAGGAATGGCCAATTTGAACACAACTCCTGCTCTTTCCTCATCCACGCTGGTCGCACTCCAGCTGATCAGTCCAGCCTTCGGAAACGCCCCGATACTGCCGGCCTGCAACTTCACTTTCATTCTCATATATGAAAGTTTCGATGTTTGACATCGTCGCCCTCGAATCGATGTCAATCATGCCAACCCTCAATGTTCTCGTGACTGGTGCAAACCGGGGCATAGTCTTCCATCTTTGCAAAGAGTTCAGTCACCGAGGGTACAACGTCTTCGGCACAGTCCGCGAATCGAGCAAAGATGACCCTACCTTCAAGGATGCATGTGCGAGTCTCCTTGCTACCCAAACGCATGCTTACACATATTGTAGCTCGAGTCTCCATTGGGATCACAGATGCTCAACCTGGATGTCACGGCCGAAGAGTCCATCGCAAACGCTGCCCACGAATGGGGCGGCAAGACTCTTGACATATTGATCAACAACGCTGGTAGCTCATTGGATCCTTGGCTATATCAAAATGATCCGAGGAATGTTTTCGGCTAATCATTCTCCATAAATTTTCCGAGAAGGATCGCCTCCACCCCCTCGCTCTTGGGAGGAAGTGATCGGGGACATTCTTATGGAGAAATTTCGAGTCAACGCCGTGGTAAGTAGTGACGTCCTCTATACTCCCGCTGTTACTGCCACCGGCTTCTATTTTGCTAGGACGGCTCTTTTCCTCCTCGCCACGACCTCAGCTGAGTTTCTCCACGCAGGGGCCGTTTCTTGTGTCCAAACACTTCATGAATGCTCTGAAGAAGGCCGAAAATCATCAATTTTGCCTCGAACTCGGGGCAAATTGCAGGTATTATGTCTGCCCTGACCTCCTCTCGTTCCATGGCCAGACCACTTTGCTAGATGTAGTATGCTTACTACTAATTATGAGGACTCGTCAGCCAACCAGAACAGCAAGTACACAAGTACATGGCCTACGAGGTGTCCAAGGCTGGACTCAACCAGCTCACCAGGTCCCTTGGGAAGCAGCTCGAGGCCACTGGCAGCCATGTGACGGTCAACGGAATCCACCGTGGATACATTCCAACGAGGCTCACCAGCTTCGCTGGACCTGATCTCATGGACATGTAGATACCCAAGATGGTCGACACCATTGAGCAGCTAGGCCCGACGGATAATTGTCGTTTCATGGGCTGTGACGGAAATGATGTGGACTTCTGAGTGCATGCGGATTGTGAAGCATGCAGAGTGCACAGATTTACAAACCGCTGGGGCTAGGTAGACGTGGCTGTGCTTGTTTTTACTCCGTACCTTGTTTTGAAGATATCCTGGGATTCACCTGAATGACAGTCCCAGTGCTGAGCTCGCCATTTCCGTCCCGAGCTCGAGGTAAACGTGAAAGACCCCGACATTTCGTCGGACTCCACTGGGCTGGCCTCGGCCAAGCGTTAAAACATACCTGTTTCGCATTCGGAAGCCAGCGTAATGACTAACGGGATGTTGGTCTTTGCAAGCCCACGAGGCCGACATGTCCCCTGTCTGAAGCCGGACGGCGCTCTCATCCAGACCTTAAGAAGGAGGAGAGGAAGGCCGAGTAACAAGGGTGGTGGTGGGTTAAAGGAAAAGCGAAGACAACAAAGAATCTGTCTGGTCGACGTCGTAATCTAAAACTTTTTCCGCCACTAAATCTATTTTTTTCTTCCGAGCTTGTGTTCCGAACCAAGTTCAAAGGGCGATCTCGGTTCCCCAACAAAGGTCCTTTGTTTGGCCACCACAACTTCTGCGCCGCCAACGACTGCAAGCGACCAGCCTGCTCGCGCATGCCAACTAACTTGACACGGGTCTTTGTTTGAGACGAAGCGGGACTTTATTTCGGATGATGTGGAAGCTGCCTCGGAAGCCTCCGCGTAGAGTCATAACTTCTGCCTGTCTCCCACCGCGCAATCGATCCTCTTGTTGCCTAGAATTGCGCCCGATCTTTCACGGTGGAAAACCCATTCATCAAAACTCAATTAAGATGCTGATTCTTGACCTCCCTCTTGAGATCTTCAGAGAGATCTTGTTCATTTCTGTCCTCTCCCAAGTCAGCCATCGTCAATGGCGCCGTCTTCCCCAGGCACCCTCGAGCAACGCAGGCCCAAAGCTCATTTTCGCGAAGGACTACATTGGGCCATTGAGGTTAAGACTAGTGAACAGTGAGTCGTACCCATGGCGGCGTAACTTCTTCAGGGCGGCACCCTCTTTCTTGTCCCCGCTTGCTCTCGTATTGTTTCTATAAGGGCCTCGTGACTGACTGCCCAGCACAGGAATCTTCGGTCAAAGCACAAATGAGGCTATCTTCAGGTCACTCCTCGTCAGTGGCGTCATCAAGCCCTACCATCTCCCACCACTCATCGTATCCTGGGCCCCCGCATGGGCGTCGTTCGTAACCTCATATTTAGCATCGCATTTCCATCGAGAGGACGAGCGGGAATGCGATAGTGGACAGGAACGGGCTGCCTCCGACCAGGCTGGCCAGATCCAAGGTTCAAGCGCCGAGGTTGATGGCGCTAGGGCGTTAGTCACTGCCTTTGGTGGCTGGGCAGCCGTGCCGAGCCCGATAGATTTCGCTGGTCGGAAACCGACCAACAGGCCGCAGCACTTCTTCAACCACCAGCATGGGAAAGCCACGGTCGTTGAGCTGCCAGATGCGGATGTAGAAGAGAATGAAGCCTCAACAGCAACGCACGGACTCCATCTATACGGCCCCCTAGACCTACCTAACAACCCCTTAGTCGCGGCCGTCGAGGGTGGCAACAAAGAGATAGTCAAGCTCCTCATCTTCCACGGCGCAGACCCGAACGCCCATCCAGAAACCGACACACCCCTCATGGCGGCAGTGCACAAGCAAGACATAGAAATGGCCAAGATCCTCCTCGACGCCGGCGCCGACGTCGACGTGGGACAGCCACCCCCCATCGCACTGGCCGTCCGGGCCGGGGACAAGGCCATGTTCCAATCCCTAAGACGCTGGGGCGCCATTCTGGACACGCCCGAGACAGGCGGGTGGGCCATGACGTTTGCCCAGTCGATGGGGATGGGCTCGATGGTGGAGCTGCTGGTTAGCGAGGGGGTGGAGGAGGACGCTCTGTGGTATCAAGTCCCCACAAGGGACGCGAGGTTGGAGTACAACTTCAAGCTGAGCGATTACGCTGCGGTAACTGTGTAAATGGCGGCACCCCGGCCAAGACTACTAGAGAATTAGATTGTTTTTCCGAAGACCGAACGAAAAGAAGAAGAAAAGAAAGCTGGCCAGAATCCTCCGGTCAGGCTGTGTTTGCTCCCGCTTTGATCATATCGGCAGCCTGTCCAAATAATGCAGTCTGTTAGCATGTTTGCGTTCCTTGACTGACACCGCCATGGCGACCGTCATGGCTAGGTACACCTAGGTTGCAGCAGGATAGAGAGAGAGGCTTACCTTCTCAGCAACGGCATACACAGTCTGACAAGTGTTCGCACCTGGAAGCGTAGGCATGATGCTCCCATCCACGATCCTCAGCCCCTGGACCCCATAGACCCTCAGCTGCTCGTCGACCACGCCGCCGAGCTCCCTCGGCATCATGGCGCACGTGCCCACTGGGTGGTACTCGGTTGGGCTCAGGGTCGAGGTCAGGAAGTCGCTCAGCGCGGACTGGCTCGTCACCGACGCCCCCGGCTGCGCCTCGGCCGGGTTGTACTGCCGCATGGCCGGGTTGTCCATGAAGACGCGGCGCGTGAAGCGGAGCAGCTCGACCATGACGTCCCTGTCGAGCGGGTTGGTCAGCGCCCTGTAGTCCACGACGGGCTCCCTCCCCGCCGGGTTGGCCGGGTCGATATTGACGGTGCCGCGGCTGAGCGGGTGCAGCGACACCAGGGGCCCGCCCGAGCCCGAGTTCCCGTTGATGACGAAGTTGTAGAAGGCCGTCCCGTTGGCCCGCATCGCCAAGGCGTACGACACCATCTGCGCCTTGTACCCGGCCACCACGGTCGGGTCCGTGTCCGCGGGGAGCGCCGACGCCGGGTCCTGCGAGGCCAGCGCGTCTGATATCTCCTTGTACCGCGGCGAGACGACGGGGAAGGGCAGCCAGGCGGCCGCATTGCCGGTGGCGATCGAGTAGGGGCCTGTTTTGTTCTTGGCCCACACCTCGTCAGCCCATGCGCGGAATGTCCTGTTGGTGTTGAGCTCCTGTGGCGAGGGCTTCATCGGGAAGCTGCGGACTGTTCGTGGAGGGGATTAGCAGTTGCTACAATTCTTGGCAGTGCACCCGGGCTAATATTTGGGAGCGAGGCAGGGGGAACTCACGGTTGTACATAGAGGACAGCATCGGGTGGTCCTGGAAGTTCTGCCCAACACCAGGGAGGTCGACGATAACCGGGATCTTGGCCGACTCCAGCAGCTTCTTCGGCCCCAACCCACTGAGCTGCATGATCTGGGGACTGTGAATCCCACCCGCTGCCAGAATGACCTCCTTGTTGGCCGTGATCGTGGTGGAAGCACCACCGCCGCTGACGGGACTGAACTCGACCCCAACCGCCCTGGTACCGTTGAGGACAATCTTTGTGACTTTGCTGTTCGTGACGAGCTGGTAGTTGCTCCTCACCAGATTGCTCCAGTGCCCAGTCCTCGCATACGACCTCGTGACACTCCTTGGGTCAGAGTACTGAGGGTACCAGTAAACACCTGGCTTTCCCGATCCGCTGTCTGGCGGAAACTCGACACCAGGGATCCCCCTGAACCCGTCGACGATTGCCTTCACGCCCGGATACTGGAAAGACGGCCAGCTGGTGTATACAGTCGAGGTGTTACCCCAGTAGCTCGTGTCGTACGTGATGTTGCTAGACGTGGCGACGTCGGGATTAGGCGGGACGAAGTTCAGTGCCTTCTTGAAGTACGGCAACAGGCCGTTCCAGCTCCACGTCGAGTTTGCCCCAAAGAAGCTACCCCAGCGGTCGTAGTCCTCGGCCGTGCCTCGAATCGTCATGAACGCGTTGATGGCGGAGCTCCCACCTACCACCTTGCCGATGAGAACGGCAGTGGTCCGCCCGCGGAGGTTCGTCTGCGGGACGGAGTTGATTGAGTACATGAACTGGGTGGACATGCCCTGGAATCCACCCTGGACGGTGCTAATCAACGACGAGTCGCCTGTCTTTGCTGTCAGCGTGCATTTTCTCAAGGATTTTTGGGACGATGCGTTAAGGAAGCGAGCGATGCCTCATACTCAGCTGACCGTACTCGATTACGAGGACGGTTGTCTTGCCATCTTCTGTCAGGCGATCCCCGACCGTCAGTCCGGCGGTGCCGCCGCCGATAATCACATAGTCGTATGACTGTTCCAAAGCGCTGGCGTCTCTGACCACTCGAGCATGCTCAGCCTTGGATGGGTGTCCAGAACTGAGCGATTCGGAAAGGCCAAGGGCTGTGCCTAGGAGCAGCAGGAGTCGGCACATGGTCGCGATATCGCACTGATAGTCAGCCAGCCAAGAGAGTGTCCCTTGTGGCCCATCGGTGTCGCCGCCATTGTGTGGGACGGTCGGCGTGGGGAGTTAAATGGTCCGCCGTTTCGCCTATTGGCCTTGCTCTATCCAGCTCCGTCCTCCGCCTCAAGGCCACTGCCGGCAGCGTCCCAGGGGGAATGCGAACAGGCTGAACGCCCGGAGATTTCAGGTAGCACGGACCGGTGCATGGGGCCGAGCTGAAAAGAGAAGGGACCAGGGGTCGGCAAGAGGAGACGTGCGAGAAGCAATAGAGGTACGTATCCATCGCAGCGGCAAAATGGAGAGAGAGTAATATTGTGTACGGATACAACCTATAACCTCAGGCGTTAGGATTTTAGCCACAGAGTGTAGTCGTTTGATGCTGGCGACGCGACGTTGCGGGGTTGAGCGAGTGCCAAGATTGCTAAATTTGCGCAATTCCTCCCAACCCAGTCGAACAGAGCAGGCAGCACAGTGCAGAAGAACCACCACGGGAGTGAATTGAGCAAGCCGCGATTATATGTTGTCGGTTGGAGATGGGACGTGAACGAGGGGTGAACGCAAGATTAAAAGAACCAAAAACAACCAAAAAATATTACCACTATCTTAAGGTGGGAAAACAAGGAATTACGATCACCAGTCCCGAATCGGCAAAAAGAGGAAGTTTGCGGTCTGTGTGGATCGAACACACGACCTTCAGATTTAGTGATTGAAGTTCGACTTCAGTCTGACGCTCTCCCAACTGAGCTAAGCCCGCCGCACCCTTCTGAGTGTTGATCAGCTTCTTTGAGGATTTCATGATATAGCATTTAAGTGGGACACCTTCCGCCAGGCACGCCTTGCCTTGGTTAGGGTGGAGGCCCGACAGAAACACAAACAGGGGTCATTGATGCCAGGCATTGATAAAATTTCATGCAAGGATTTCAGCTCCATTCATTCTGCTAGTCCCCTACAAAGGGATTCCCATCTCCTGCCGCGAGTTCTTTGATACGCATCATGGGTGAAAGAGAAACACACGATAGGGAGGAGCATTGTACCATTCATACTTTGGCGAGGCGATCCATTCCCGTCTCACTCAAGTCTGTGCGCGTCACACCAAGCTCCAGACTGGTCCCGGCTCGTCCCTTGGAATCCTCATCGGGACAGTCGTCAGCATTTAATTGCCTCCCATCCTTAGACAGTTAACGGCGGCCGACATATCTCCCAACTGCAAGTACTAAGCAGGACCTTGTTTAGTCCTTGCCGCCTTTTCGTCCTTCAAAGATGTCTATGAATAACTAAATAGATTGATCTTTGCGCAATCCCGGCTCTTGTTATTGAAATGCTCTGGGACAATTATTCTCGCTTCTTGACGCACTCTGGAAGGCGTGACTTTACCCGCCAGCCCGGGTCTTTGCAAAGGACCAGTGCCATGTGTCTTCCAAGAATATGGCTAGAGCGGCTGCAGGAGGAAGGAAACCGTGCAGATATGCAGTGACCAGGAATTCTCATCGGCCATGACGCGAACACTACAGCGACCGCCTATTGTCACCATCTCTGCGGACGCAGTGATATAGGCGGCTCCCCCATTCCTATGCCTCGTTATTCTTGCTCTCAAGTTCCCGCATGCGGACCCGGAACACATTTCCAACCTTCCAGAAGTTGGCCACCAGAAGAATGCGGTCTGTCCCAATGGTCCTGGCTGTCACGGCCTTCATGGTCATGACAGCCGGCGCGATACCGCTGATGGACCATGTCGTGGAAAGCTTGGAGTCACCGCCCCGGACAAACGCACCTAAGTGGCATGTCCGTCATGAGAAGCACACGCCCGAGCACGTCAGCAACTGGGATATTGTGGAGAAGGTCGATGCGGCGACGGTGCTCCCCATAAGGATTGGCCTCAAGCAGGAGAATGTTGCGAAGGGCCATGAGATCCTCATGGACATGTGCGCACCTCCAACAAAGAGCTCAGAAGAAAAACCCAGGAGCTAATCGAGACTATCATAGTTCGAGTCCAAAATCCCCAAACTTCGGGAAGCACCTCTCCACGAATGAGGTGATCGACCTATTTGCGCCTACCTCGTCCCGGGTCAAAGCAGTAACGGACTGGCTGGTATCAGCAGGCATCGGGGCGGCCCGGATCTCCCAGTCTGTCAATAAGCAGGTTAGGGAGTCTCAGATGTTCAGAACCAGCCACCAGAAGGTCTTGTGACTAAGAGAAAGGAAAGTGGATTCAATTTGATGCCACTGTCGGAGAAACCGAAAGGTTGCTTTTTACAGATTACCATGTCTATGAACATCGAGACACCGGGGTCCGCAATATTGCATGTTCGGAGTGAGTGTGCAACACAATTTCTAGAAGGTAGTCATGAGAGCAACCCCTAACACCTAATTAGATACCATGTCCCGCTCAACGTCAGTGAGCACATCGACTATATCACGCCTGGGATCAAGCTACTGAGTCATGGTTATGGCAGGCGTGTCAGCCAAGAGGCTGCAAGACGTGCAAGACGAAGGAAGCGCCAAGTTGAGCCAGACATGATTCTCATTAAGGACGAGGAAGATAGAGAGGATGTGCCACCCAGGTTTCGGCTCAAAGGAGGCTGCGAGAGAGATGTCACTCAGAAGTGCATCCGAGGTAATTGTTTATCTCCAGAAGGACGAAAGTGTCACAACCCCCGTCGCGAAGGCGCATCACTAACATAAGCAAAAGATCAGTACCAAATTCCACCCGGCAGGGTTGCCCATCCTGGGAATGAGCTTGGTGTGTTCCAATCGCTGGGCCAGCACTATCATCAAGACGATCTTGACGCGTACTTCGCAAATATCGCGCCGTAGGTACAGACACTTAGTCTAGCAAGGATCGAGTAACCGCTGACACGGGGCTCGCCTTATTCAGTTGGGTTCCAAAGGGAACATTCCCGGTACTTCGTTCTATCAACGGGGCTGAGGGGCCCACCGACGATATCGACGAGGCAGGGTCAGAGGCAGATCTCGACTTCCAGGTCACCATCCCGCTCGTCTGGCCCCAAAGTACTGTACTCTGGCAAACCGACGATGAATGGTATCAACGAGATCTAGGGAGAGCAGATACCAAATACAAAGGGTTCTTCAACAGTGAGTTTTATTTGTGAAACACAAAAGACGGCCCTCTATCCTTTGACTGACGAACCTAACACTTTTATCCGCCTCAGCTCTCTTCGACGCGATGGATGGAAGCTACTGCACCTTCTCCGCTTTCGGCGAGACAGGCAACTGCAAGAGGCCTGAGTGCCTTGACCCAGAATACCCGAATCCGCGCCGGGGCGGCTACAAGGGCGAGCTGATGTGCGGTGTATACGAACCGACAAACGTGATCTCTATCTCCTACAGTGGACTGGAAAGTGACCTGCCGTACAGCTACATGCAGCGGCAGTGTCTCGAGATCATGAAGCTGGGACTGCAAGGTGTAACGGTGGTGGAATCTTCCGGGGACAGGGGCGTTGGCGGACGTCTACCAGCCGATCCGCAGGGCAACTGCAAGGGCCCCGACAGAAGGGTGTTTTCCCCACGGATCATGTCGAACTGTCCCTACATCTTATCTGTCGGTGCAACGACGCTCCTCAACGACACCCATAACCCCGGCAAGTTCACTGAGCGGGCGACCACCAGTTTCGCCTCTGGTGGTGGATTCAGCAACGTGTTTGAGACGCCCGAGTGGCAGAAGCCGTTTGTGGACACATATCTCAAGACTACTAACTTGGGATTCGACGGATACGTCGGCGGTGGTGACAACTACAGCAATGTTGGGGCCGAACCCGGGAAGTTGTTCAACAAGGCCGGCAGGGGCTATCCGGATGTGTCCGGGATCGGCGATAACCTCCGAGTGTGGGTGAACGGGGATCCCAAGCAAGTCCGCGGGACCTCAGTCGCAGTCCCTATTTGGGCCTCCATCTTGTCACTGATAAACGAGGAGAGGCTTGCTTTGAACAAGACCCCGGTTGGATTTGTCCACCAAGTTCTAGTAAGTGCAAAGAAGCTGCGCCTTTTTTTCGATATGGTGACTGTTGCGCTAACCAGATATACACTCGCAGTACTCACACCCGGGTATCTTCACTGATATTACAGTGGGATCAAACCCAGGATGTAATAGTCCCGGGTTCTTGGCTAGTGAAGGCTGGGATCCGCTGACTGGCCTTGGGTGAGTCCTGCAATCACATCCCCATAGAGACCTTGAAACGGCCACTAATTAAGTAATGATCTCTCGCAGGACCCCACTGTACCCCAAACTACTTCAGGTCTTCCTGGAATTACCTTGATTTATATCTGCTACTCTAGTATTTCTTAGCCATAATTGCCATGAGTTAAGAGTCAAGACATAAGTCAGATAGTAGTTGATGCCATGATCCACCCATTCAGCCATAGCCACTTGCAATATGTGTGTTGGATGCACCAAGTGTGGCAATATCTCGATGTCGGCTAATTATTCAGAAAGCCCAAGGAGTGTTTAGAGGGAATCTCAAGACGACCACATTCTCTATTTGGACAGTTGTACTACAGATCAGAACCCTGAGAGAAGTAATGCTGTTGCGCTGTGTTGAACCTCATGCGAAGATCATGCCTTATTTGAACTGGGCGTGCCAAAGTGATTCGTTTGCCCTGGCCACTGAACTGGAGTAGACGACCCCACGGTTGATGCATCACCCGGCTGCCAGTAGGGAGGGGATCCCGCTGTTACCGGGCCCGGACAACGTGGGGCATCCTGTTGCTGGCTCTGCCAGTAAGTGGACGACCCCTTCTCTCCCGAAGCCACAGAGGTCTCGAATACCTCGATCCCACCGGAGTGTCTTGTTGTGGGCAATTCGGATAGAGCCCGGCTCTGGCTCGGAGGGGACGTGGTTCCTAACTCGGTTCGATGGTAGTCCGTCTCCATTTCTGTTGGCTGCAGCACCATCCCAGGGTTGAGTTCTTGCTGTTGATATGAGCCTTGGTGGTGAAAGTGATGCTGTTGAGGCATGTAGGGCATCCCGGTTGCTTGAGGCTGGCCCCTGAATGAAGAAAGACTGGCAGCCTTGTCGAGGTTGTTGGGAGCTTGAGGTTCAGGGTTTTCCTGTGCACTGCCGTTCTCTGCTCGCCTACGACGGCGCAGAAAGAAGATGATCCAGCCAATCACAATTACAAGCAAGGAAACGCCACCGATTGTCCCTCCCACTATTCCTCCTACAGATATTTGGGACTCCCCAGCTCCCAAGGAGCTCTGCGTTGTCGCCGATGACTGTGTGGCTGGTGCTTCTGATGACGTTGCGCCAGAAGGACTGGCTCCAGAAGAAGTCGTCTGCTTCGTTGACGATGCCAAGGTCTCGGCAGCGAGGATCAAGGGCCCCCTCGGTGAGGTCGACTCGCATATATACATGGTGTAAACGCTTGTCGGCTCGGTCGAGGTGGACCACAGATAAGTTGCGCAAAAGGGGACATCAGCGCCGTCGGTGCTATGCATTGTGAGGCGTTGTGTCAGTTTTCCTAGCTTACAACTAAGCAGAAGAGGTTACAATGTGCCTCAACAGAGTCACCTACCAGCAGTACTTGAGCGGGTGACTGGCCGCAGTGTTCGTGCAGAGTGAGTGAGTCGCGTCAAGACAACCCGTCGCGAAGGTGGAGGTGGAGCAATCTTTGCAGCAGCCCCTGATGTTATTAGAGTTTGTGCATGTCGATGAAGTCCCACAGGCGAAAGGGCGATCTAAAACTTGCGAGGTACGTTTTAGTTATGAGAGCTGCTAATGCTGCTAATTACGAGAACCCGGAGGTCGGAAAGCAGCTCACATTGGGCATCCGTGCGATAACCACAGGTCTCGGGGCCTGCCTGTGCTCTCTCCCGAAGGAGGCGCCGTCCGAGCTCCACGGCTGGAGCCAAGGTTGGATAAGGCGGTTCCATGGTTGCCAGTTCGGTCTCTTGGTGGCCTCGATCGCCAATTACACCGGTCTCTTTCGGTCCGTGTAACTCTCGGCTACGAACAGCACTCGACTCTGCCCAGACGAAAAGCCATAGTGCCGAACCAATAACACCGAGAAGTCTGTTGAGAGCCATCGTCAAGATGGTTGGTCGAGAATTTCGAGAGCTGGAGGTGACAGGAAAACCTGCAGAATCAGAGTTCCTGGTCCAACGCTCCACGAGAAAGCGGGACGAAATGAACTTATTAGGAATTAGGTTGACTGCCTGTCTTCAGCACCTTTTGTTTACTCTTCCCAAACTCCATAGCCTCGAGTGCAACCCATACCCTCGCCGCAAGGGGGCCGAAATGGAAGGTGCAGGATGATGCCAGTGATCCAGCAGTGGACAGTACAATTACCGCAGTAATCAGGTAATTATTGAACATTTTGCCAGCCAGGGGCGAGGTATCCACCCGTCGCAACCTTAGAGGGTAGCAGTGAACACAATTACGATGGTCATGACATGGCCACCATGATTCCACATCGCTGCACCTTGTGTGCGGTTCGCCCATCGTATGTGCTTCGCCTTAGAGAGTGCAAATGACGGGCGGGAATGGCCGCAATCCGTCCTGTGCCATTTTTGGTCTGGATGCAGGGGTCTGCATGACCGTTAAGCGAAGGGAATCGCACGAACGGAACTCAATTTCAACCCCCAACACCCGAACTGCAAAATCGGACTTTGGAGCCAGCTACATTCGTCCAGCCCCCAGGACTCTTTGAGGGTAAGATTACTTTACCTAGCGTCACAAATCTGTTAATAAAAAGCATCTGTATATATCGTACGTCTAACAGTGCCTCACAATGCAACCATTAAGCCAGGGTAGGACGCTCGCAGCTGTTGCAGCTCATCAGGTCATGGCACCACGGGGCGACAAGTGCCTGGATTGCGGCCCAGCCTACCTGTAGAACAGCCAGCCCAATTGCACAGGCTACAGCACCATCTGGTTCCCTCGGCTCTGACGCGCCCGAGCTTGCCCGACAGCGTTAGTTTGGGGGCAACAGGATTGAAGGGTGGACTGAAGGGTGGTAAGTCACGACGAAAACATGAGAGAAGACAGATAAGAAGAAAAAGACATAATTAGTCCCCCCCTCTCCCCCCTGATCTCACGTTTAATCAATATCGAGTTACCTGAGCTATTCAATCATGCCAAATCCGCAGATCCACCGTCTGCTCTTAACGGAACCCCGAAGGATAGGGAACCATCTATTCACGCCCGTTACACAGGCGTCAAGCGCACATTTAGGGGTATCCGATCCCACAGGCTAAACGCCCTCTGCCTCTTGATCCAATCTTTGCTGTCGTCGAGCAACGTCATGTCGAATTCGTAAACAATGCGAGCTAGGACTAGACGCATCTCTGCATACGCCAGACTGTACGTTTCGTGCATTACATACGTCAGTCTCGAGTCCTCCTTGTGTGGAGGAATGGCAATGGGCTATGGGGCAGGTCCGTGCAGAATGAACTTACTTCCGGCCAATGCAGTTCCGCGGGCCGACACTGAAGGCATTGAGGGCATCGAGCTTGTTCCCGGCCTCCCTTGCCTCCTTCGTTGAGCCCAGGAACCTCTCAGGGTTGAACACCCAAGGGTCCGCCCAGTTGTCCGTGGAGTGGTTTACTGACCACTGCTGCACCTCGACCATTATCTGTAGGCGAATCACATGCACGCTTGCGATTAGCTGTTGAACCTCAGATCAGGGCAGGCCAGTGTCAATGGGGGGAACAAGGCGTACTCCTCCGGGAACATATTGCCCAGCGATATGTTCACCACCTTCAGGCACAACTCGAACGAGTCCAGAAGTGACAGGAGGATACATCCTGAGTGTCTCATTCAGGACGGCTAGCATGTATGTCAACTTGCCCACCGAGTTGATGGTGATCTCGTCAGCGGACTTGAATGTCAACCGAACTTCCTCTGTCACCCGTTTCAGGGCCTTCGGATTGGACAGAAGTAGGTAGGTAGCGCCAGAAAGAGTGGTCGCCGTCGTCTCGGAGCCCGCAAGGACGAGGATAAACGCGTTGGACGAGAGTTTCTCGAAGCTCAGGTTCTGTGGTAGTGCAAGAGCAGGGTAGGGTAGACCGCGCAAGTGGTTAGCTAACAATGAGCATCAGAGTTAGGGACGACATCCAGGCGATGACGAGATGGAGAATGGGAGATAAGGGACCTAGGACCCACCCAATCCTTCTGCCTCTTCACCAACCCCTCAAAGAGATCCTCCCTCTCCTTTTCCATGTTCAACCGCGTAGTCACCATGTTGTCCGTATAGGCCCTGAGCTTTGCCATTGCCCAAAACCCGCCGACCTTGAAAAACAGCTGAACAAGCCAGCTCAGCCCGATATAGCTCAATGCAATCATGATGGACCCCATCCGGATGGCCTTGAAGATGAAAGATATCCAAGGGTGGTACTCGACGCTGTCGAGGCACCCGAACGAGATGCCGAAAATGAGGTCGCCCGCGATGTCAAACGTCGTCCAGTTGTACCACGCCTCCAGGTTCAGCGGCCTCTCCCCGCCGGCGCACTCCCGCCTCAGCCGGCCCAGCAGCAGGTCGACGTACTTGACGATCATGGGCTCCTGCTCCCGCATGCTCGCGTCCGAGAAGCCGTGGGCCAGCGCGCGCCTGATCATGGCGTGCTCCTCCCTGCCCGAGTCGATGATCGAGGTCGGCCTCGACTTGATGGTTCGGACGAAGGGCTCCGCCTTGGCCATCTCGCCCGCCCTGTGCGACTCGGCGCCGACCCGGTGGCCGTAGATATCGCGGAAGGCGCGCGGGTCCGTGAAGGAGACGTGGTCAGGCCCGATGCGCACGACGGGGCCGTACTGCTCGTGGAACTTTTGCGTGCGGAAGGCCTGCACGCCGGCCGAGTTTCGGTATGCCCAGGGTAAGGGGGAGGCGCGGGACCAGAAGGGGCCAGGCAAGTTTCGCAGCGGGTGGAAGAAGACATTGTAGGTCATCCGGGCAAGCTGCCATGTTAGAAGGACCTGTGTGACGTCGATGTGGGTATGGTTAGTTCCAGTTATTGACGCTAGCGTCCATCCCAAGTGCGGGGATTACATGGGATGAGGTGTGCTGGTGGAATTCGTACTGTAACGGCCCCGACACCAACAAGGATCCAATTAACTGACGAGGCCACGTCTAAGAGGCCCTCGAGGAGGTTCATTGTCCCGATGTTCTAGACTAAGACACTTGCTTGATGAATACAGAATTTAGGAAAACTCTGCAGACGGCAGCACCCGACTTGTATGCAGAAGAGAAAAGACGAACTGGACAGTCGGTTCACCCACGGACGCTTGTTATATTCAACGGGTGGACAAACCTGGGCCTGGGCCAGTCCCCTCTTTTGTAGTTGTACCATGAAACATCTATGACAGCACGTCAAGGGAGAATACCCCTAGCTCCCCACCCCATTTGTTCGCGTTCGGCACGAGACTCAAGGGAGGAGTGGGCTCAACGGGATCCGGGGACTAGCGCACATCCCGCAAGCCCTTTTCCCCAAGCGAGATCGATAAGCATACAAGCTTATTCTACCATCCCTGCATGATAACAATCTGAGGCCAAACTGTCTGTCTCCATTCGCATCGATGCCATTGGAGGGGAATGGTCGAATCCTGGGAATCTGCAGGGCTGGCGGGTCGTTTCCGCGTCCTCTTTTGCCCGCCACCCCGACACAAATACCGCCTAACCATGAAACAACTTCAGAGAGGCAGTCACTAACACAGGAGCGATGCGGACAGCTGCCAACCGTGCCGTTCGGACTGGGACGGCACGGAGCAACTTTGCGCGGGGTTCGGGCTAGTCGATGTGTCCGAACTGAGAAGTGCTTGACCGCTCGTGCGAAGCCGGCGTGCAGATCTGCCACTTCGTTCCACGCGAGCGACGTGGAGCTGGCACCTGTTCGGGTCAAGTACTGTCCGGGTGTCCGGCGTGACGCGGCGTCCTGCCAAAATGGCTGCTCTGGTGCGAGGGGACTAGGTGGCTTTAGCCGAGTACCTCCAACTGCAAGTGGCCTATCTCAATGTGCTAATGCGGAGCGGGCGGCAACCGATACGGTCAGTCCTAGGCCCATATCGCTGTCGTCGTAGCCAGGTTTGAGGTTGAAGTTGGGTTGCGGAGTTCCGTCGTGACCCCTCCACCCCGGCGGCAATTGCGTTTTGATTGTTGCACCTGACTGGCTAGACTGTCTGGCCCCTTCCACCTAGTCCCACCCTAAATACGATGATACGCTCTATGTAACATGCGAATACGATGCAACCCGATTGATGAAAAGAAGAACACTGGTGCATGGTCCGATCGAGCTAGCCAATTTTACTCGGGCTCGGGGTTCAGGTAGCAAGCAATTAGTCTACTGATGTCAAGTTAAAACTCAGTTACTTACCCGTCAACCACCAAAGGATCCGTGGAGGTAGGTAAGTACCTTAAACTAGGTAATTACTAGCGATGACATTTGACGGGATCAAATATGCAAAATATAAGGCGCTGTCCCGGGATTGAACCGGGGACCTCTCGCAACTTTGCATCAGGGTGAACCCTAAGCGAGAATCATACCACTAGACCAACAGCGCATGTGAAACATCGATAATTATATTTTAAAATGTACATATCATATAACCACCTTCTAAGGCTTCATATTCTTTTGTCTTCTGAGCAGCTCTCTTTCTTACCCACTGCTTTATCCAGCTCAAGTGGGTTTGGACTACAAGAGTTGCTTAACTCCGGTGTAGAAGTATTTATCCTCCATTGTCTCAATCTGGGGTTTACAATGAGTTGATTCTTAAACCGTGCTCATAGCGGTATACGCAGCATAATCGGGTTAAGGCTAGAGTCTTCCGATCCTTCGTCCCCCCTTTCGTTTCTTAAGAATCGAATGCCCTGACTTCCGTGAGTAGACGTTGTCAACCAGTTCTTATCCAGCAATATGCTACGTCTCGACTTGACGGAGGGCAGATATTTGCCACTCGGAGACGTAGATAGGTCGTCGCCACAGTTCATTGAAGTGAACCTAAGAGCAAACTTATTCCTCGCCTTAGGCCCTCGACGCTCGTCGTTTCACTTCGCGCCAACAAAACCTGCATTGCCTTGAATCATAAATGTAAAAGCTTAATGGCTTGAGATTTCACTGATGGGCAAAAGTATTCACCCAGCAATCAAGTGTACTGAACCGAGGAGCCGCTGTGAATCTATCTATCTACAGACAAAAACCTAGCTCCTGCCGCCTCACCATTGATATAAGCAGTAATCAATTAAACCGCCCACCCTTAACAACGATAAACTTGCAAATTACTGCAAGCTGGATTACTTTCCCCCTCAGCTTGCTAAATTTTTTTCAAGTCAAGTATAATTCAGGCAAGCTTGATTAAGCAATGGTTTAAGGATGTTGGGGCTAAGGGGATGAGCCTAGCACCCACGATAACACGGGAGCTTAGCGCTGTTGTCCGATCGCGGCTGAATAACCCTTCTTCTTCTCATGATCAGTTTACCAAGTCTCATTCCGGCCTATGCTTGAGACTCACCTGGCACAGAGCTTTATGCTCGTGTAGGAAGTGTAATTGTCGCAACGCTATTCTGCTTCGAAGCAGCCCTTGGTAATCCGATGGAGATATGGTAATGAGAGATGTCTCTCGACTCGTAATCCGATGGAGATATGGTAATGAGAGATGTCTCTCGACTCGTAAATGAGGGGCATCCTGTTAAGGGTATGGGGTGATGAACTGTTTGCTAGTTGCCCTTTTCACCACAGGCGGGACACTAAATATTAGTCACCGCTAAACCTGATAGGTACACGTAGGTAGTACTTCAGGGAGCCTCTGAAGGGTGCAAAAGTTCTAGATACTGTGTAAAAGGGTGCAATCATTTCTTTTTCTTTTTCTACTTTCCTTTGGGTGTTGTCAGGCCCAGTTTGTATTTACCAAGCATGTGAGTAAAGCAGGCTAGGATGTTAACAGTTTAGTGTGTGGATATCGATGAAAACAGCTAAGAGCCGCTAAGACACCAATCTCGATCCAGCTTGACTCGATAGGGCTTAGCTGACAATAAATCATCTAGCCCCTGTATTCAGAAGGAAATGCCTGAGTTTGCAATGGGAATCCTGAAAACCAGAGCAGGTAGGGATGCGATTTTGCTTTAAACCCTACCAAGACGCGATTCTCTTGACCAAAATGCTTATGCTGCTTGTGATGCTTGTCCTTTGCATTTGTTGTTTCTTAAAAGGGAAACAGATTGCCTCTTTCCATCAGCAACCCACTTCCGACGACGCCCGTTTCAGCGTCGAATTCCTTATCTAATGGTATTTGTACAATGCGCAAGTAAGAAATTTGAAAGAACTTGTGAACACTCTACGCAAATCCTTGAAATTGAGGTTAGATCTCGATCAGCACGGCGTTTCCCCGAAAATCCGCCTTAATGCCGCTTTCTACCATTTCCATTGTCCTAACTCTGGATCCCGGATACCATTGCCGAGAGCTTCCGCCTGTGTGTGTGGATTAAAATCCGACGTACTAGGTAGTCAGAGGGGAAGCCATTAGATCTTACTGGCGTCCAAAGGATGCAACCATTCCGGGTTCAGACAGTGCTGGGAGAACATACGCAGCTATTTCGACGTGAGCACCTTAACCAACGGAGCAGGTGCAGCCTTCTCTAAGTGCCGGGTCGGTGCTTGGGAATGGCACACACAAGTTGCCCCGGCGAGTGCAATCGAGGCCAAATGAGCCGCAGTTTCGGGTGGTGCAGGGACCGGTGTACTGGCTCATGGCAGGTGCAGCCAGGAGGACCGCAAATGCGGTGAAGATTTTGATGAGATGCATGGCGTCTGACTGTTGAAGTTTTGAGTTTTCTGTAGAAGGGAGACAATGAAGTAGTTAGGTAACAACTGGACGTTGGGCTTGTGACCTTGGGAGCTCAAAAAGATGTAGCCGTTGAAGAGTGCGAAAGAAGGAAAGCATATATATATATGGCCCTGAAGCGGCTCGGATGGCTAACAGAAGCAGCGATGATCTGTTCCGGGATGTCCTAGAGATCATTTGTTTCCGGATTGATCTAAAGGATGCAGCGAATGGGCTCAATTCTTGTCATCTTGCCTTTTGGTCTGTGTAGCCCTGGACCCTAACTGTTTGTCTGTTGGCAAATAAAACACAGCCAAGGGAGGGGCTCCTGGCGGCGTTGAGAATGTTCTAAACGGCAACAATCGTCATAGGCAGGCACAGCGTTACTTGCCAAGGGCCTAAGACGCTGGCGCAAGGACTGCGCCATTTTTATCACACTTTACGTAGTGACTTTATCCAGAAGAAGCGACGGCTTGGGGCCTTGAATGCTGGCTTGGATGGTACTACTATTATTTGTTCTTACCTTGTGATTGGCGCAAAGTCACCTGCAGTGCGTCGCCAACCTACCCGCCGGCCGCTTGGCGGGGCGCTATATGCACCGAACCGCCTGTGCGTCTATTTGCATGCTTGCGCCGTTTTGCGTATATGGCGCTCCTCCACCTTGGTTTCGGCCGCCAACACAGTAAGCCCTCTGCCCCGAAAGAACACAATCCGTCCGACACAAACGCTGACAGTGACGACGATCAATGAACAAGAGCTGTTCAGCAGCCTAGATTTCTCGCACCTTTGTACTTGGTCCCTCTGCTAGTGCCTACTAGGGATGACCGCCCGGATGACGAGGTGATGTTGGTTGGAAGAAAAGGAACAAACTTGGAAGTTCGTTCCCCGGACGGAAACCGTCGCCTACCAAGCGCTACCCACGGTTTTGCGAGCCAGTGAATAATCTAGTAATTGCATCCTATATTGAACTTCTACAACAGTGCATATCAGCCCAGACAGGGAGGGGCAACCGAGGACAACCGCCACGATAGACCCCAACTGCAACAACAGACGACGAACCTGTTTCGATTAGTTTCTTGGAGGCAATGCGGCTAGGGCTGAATGAGCCGAACTTTAATTATTATCTCCAGAAACAGCTGTAACACAGATAAACGCATTCGATATTGCCAGCCGTTCCGGCACAACAGACTAGACAGATGGGGAAATTTCCCTTTGCGTCAATCTTCTCCCAGTTATGTCTACAACAAACGAAAGCCCTACCAAACCCCATTTTCCATCCCCCCCAACAGCCGGCCAGGCTAGGCGGTCTGATGGCTACTGGGCCTCCAGCGGCTACCTTTGCGTTCACATCACGATTTCCACGCTCGACTGCCCAGGCGCAAGTCTCTCACTCCCCAGATAAAACGCCGTCAGCGTGTGGTTCCCCTTGGCCAAGCCCTCCAACAGCGTAAACTTCGCGCTGCTCCCATTAATCGCCGCCGTGCCCTTGTGCGCATCCCCCTCGAACAGCATCACATTCCCCGCCACGGGCTCCCCCGGACCGCCGGCGACATCGACCCTAACCGTGGCCACGGTGCCGAGAGTGCTGAGGGCGGCCACGGCGTTGACATGCGTCGGCCCGGTCGGCGGCTCCTGGTACCCGTTGGCCAGCAGGCTCCACTCGGGCTTCGCCTGGCAGGGCACGCACCCGGGCCAGTACCACTTCGGTATGCGCCCGCTCACCGGGTTCCGATAAGCGAACCACATGCGCTGGATGTCGGGCCAGACAAGAAATGGGCCAGTGCCCCCGCGGAAGGTCGACTCGCGCTCGCCGACCTCGACGAGGGTCACGTCTGGGGCAATTCGCTGCCTCCGCCAGTGCTGTCTCCGCGTCTCCAACACCATGGATGGAGACAAAGAAGGAGACGTGGAAGGACGAGGGGAAGAAGAAGACGGTGGTGGAGAAGCCGAAGGCGGGGTTTCGTTGCGCCCTAGCGACCAGCCGTTTACCCATCCGCTCGACTGCCAGTAGAACTCGTCGATGGTGATGCTCCAGAGTTTCCACACCCCGTTCTCGAGCGCCATCTGGTCGTGGTATATGGCGCCGTTGAAACTCCCCGCGCTGGTGGTGGAGGTGCTCGGCTGGAGGAGCCTCGACCTCGCGCTGGCGGACCTGCCGTCCCTCGAGACGACGATGACGGGCTGCGGCCGCCAGTGGAAGGCGATGCTGGACCGCATGGGGTTGGAGTTGTTGCCGTAGTTGTTGCGACATATCTGCGTGATCTTCTCCTGGCCCTTGAACCAGCCGGTGAAGGGCGTGAGTTTGTGTCCCTCCTTGGCGTGGATGGCCCCCATCTGGTCGCACCGCAGGTCGTCGAGGTAGAAACCGTAGGCCGAAGAGAGGTTCTCCGAGCCGTCGAACGCCGCCGACCGGGCAAGCTTCCGCCTGAGTTCGACAAGGTCGCTCGAGTTGGTGACCGCGGCCGTGCCGTTTGTCCCACCAGCGAGGAAACTGCTGCTGCGAGGTACGAGACCAATGAACTCAGGCACGACCTCGTTCGGCGGCAACAGCCCACCATCCCCCCATCCGAGCGTGTAGTTCGCAACCACAAGAGGCGTGATGTGCAGCTCCCGCAGCCGCCACACCCCATCGACCTTGACGAACTTATTGCGGAACACGTTGAACTCCCAAGACGCGCTCTTGTTCCGCACATCGCCGATCATCCCGATCTCGATGCCCCTAGCGACCGCGGCCTGCCCACCCTCATCGACCTTGATGAGGGTGGAGAAGAGAACCCGGTCGTTCAGCACACCCCAGCTGAGCTCCTCGGGCCCCATCTTGCGCTCCAGCACCTGCCGCATACCGGACCGGCCGCTGAAGGACCCGATTCCGTCGACGACGACGGACGAGTTGGCGTCGAAGAGGTCCAGAACGTCCATCCACATCCGGCGGTCGACGTAGTACCCGTAGGCGTGCTGCAGGTTGCGCACCTCGTCCTCGTCGTTGAGGCGGGCGATCCTCCGCGCCAGCTGCGCCGCCGTGGCGTTGGTCGCCGGGGGCTCCCCGACCGGCTGCGGGATGGGCACGCCCGTGCTGTCCGGGGTGAAGTGGTAGGGCACAAGCGGAAGGAGGCCGCCGACGTTCCTCCAACCGCCGATGTAGGGCCCCGCGTAGTAAGGGTAGTAGTGCAGCAGGGAGATCTTCCAGCCTTCGGGCGTGAGCACGTATTCGTTCTCGTAGATGCCGCCCTGGATCCTCGTGGCGCTCTTGCCGTCGCCCTGGAATCGCTGGCCGTTCCACCTCGCCTTGGCCGAGCCGCCGTCCACCGACAGGCTGACGAGCGGGTTCTCGGCAATCATGGTGTCGAGCGAGCCGGGTCTAACGCCGTCCATGTCACCAGCGTCTGTGCGCAGCCACGACTCGATAGCCTGCCGACCCGTCGCCGTCGCGTTGCCCCATTGCAGAGTGCCGGAGGCGGAGAAGAGGGCGGCCATCTCAGACCAGCGCCCGAACTGCGCGAACTGGGAGAAGGTGCGCTGGACATCCTTGACCTCTCGGATTGCCTCTACCCTGTCGAGGTCCCGGGCCAGGGAGTTAATGGTGAGTGGTGCTTGCTGCTGGGCGAGCGCTCCGCCCGTCAGGAGGCCCAGAAACGCTAACACTGAGATTTTCATGGTTTGGATTTTCATAGGCCCTCCCTGACGTGGTGTTTTGGGATTTCAAAACGACCCCCTAAGTTCACAGCGCTAGAACCTAGAAGAAGAGGACCCATTCAGTGGTGTCTTTGGACACTTTGTTTTTCACGAGATGCATCTTCCGATGACGTGTTACCAAGTAGGTAATCACCCGCGATGGGATGTCCATATTATTCACTCCCGTCACCGTCATTCCCCTTCTATGCCGCTCATTAGGGGTGTTTGCGGACCTGCCTGTCCGCCACCTGGAATGTGGCTAATATCCAAGCAACCATTCAATTACCCCACAAACTTCCTCCCGAGCTATAGCCTCATCTACAGATATTGCTGAGGCGCTGGCTGAATCCGCCCATTCGGAGGGGGATAGCGATTACACGCATATCCCGTCTCCTCGCCTTCGGTACTTGATCGCTGCCCAGCTGTTAGTACAGCCTCCGCATTGGCTTGCAAGTCGCCACCAATCAATGTTCTTTGACACAGTCGCTGCTACCAGCGGAAGTGACGGCTAGGCGAGGAGCAATCGCCCACGCGGCCGGGTTTTTGTTATTCTCTACAGGGGCACAAGGCTAAAAAACATGCTAACAACCACTAGGGTTTGAACAACAATTCCGCAACAAAGTGGGCGCACTAAAAGAAGTGAAAGACCACTCCGCACATCTCATTGGCGGAAGCAAACTCTTCCCCAACCCCAACTCACACTACTGCTACTCACGGCAGGCCCATTATCGAGTCGAGCCTTCTCCCCAGCTCAGCAGCTCTGCGACTTGATGATGGTATTCCACGCCGGCGGCCCGTCGCGGAAAATCTGACCCTTGACCGAGGCAACCCAGTCGTCCCACACAGTCTCGCACTCTCCAATGATGTCGAACACGTCGCCGACGAGGTTGCCGCACCACACCCAGATCGGATAAGGGTTCTGGATGTTTTTAGCTACTTGTTAGGACCTGCATGGTGATTTGTGATTTGGTCTGGAGATGGTGGCTCTGCTGCCCGTGTATAATTACGGGTCTGGGCACGGGGGTGGAGGGGGAGACCGGGGGTGGGGAGAAGAGAAAAACTCTGAGCTCACGTCGTTGCACAAGAAGATTCCGCAGTTCGTAGAGCAGCTGACGCGGGAGCAGCCGCCCCATCCGGCCGGAGCCCCGCAGTAGCCATTAAGGTTGTTGAGATACTGGAGACCCTCAGTGCACTGCATGGGCCAGTTACCGACCTCCCAGCCCTCAGGATCGCACGTAATCTTTTCGTTGAGATTGTGGTTTTCGATCAGCATCGTATGGCGGCATGGAAGCAGGAGGGCAAGGCAACGCGAATGTGACTAGAAAACAGGACCTAGGGAACCAGGGAACTACATACCCAGTCACGCTTAGCGAGCGGACCCAGATCCCTCTTGCTGGTCCCGGCCTTCTCCGCAGCCTTCTTCTTGCGCGTAGCCGCAGAGTCGAGCTGCGCACGGCGAGACTCCTTTGTGACGCCCTGTGCCGCCATCCTCTCCTGGTAGTCGGGGAAGTCCCACGGGTCGTAGCTCGGGTTCAGCTTGTGGATCTGCTCGTAGATCTCCTTGGCCGTGCCGGTGATGGTGACGTTGGGACCGCCCACGACGGCCGGGCCCGTGAAGGTGAGGGGCTGGGCCTTGGTGGTGTCGTACTGCGGAAGGTCCCTGGGCCGGCCGACTGAATATCCAACACTGGGAGGGGCTGCAAGAGCCTTTATAATGGGGGCCAATATAGATATTGTCAGTGATGACTCGCTACGCGACCTACGGGTCTAATTGTATTTAGGGGGGTTGTGGCATTGCCATTATGTACGTACCGTCAGGCTCAAGCCAGCAAAGGCAGTTGCAAGGAGAAACAGCTTCATCTTGTCGGATGTCTGGGCTCAGATCTAAAGGTAGCAGACTGTTTTCTGGTATCTTTTGACTTGGGTGAACTGTTGGTGACTCCCGTCAGTGATGCTAGACTCCCGCCAAACAACGTTTTCCCCGGGATCGTCCTCCCTTTTATGTTCATGGCTGTCGTCCTCTTCCGCTGCCATCCCATATTCATTCCGCCTTCCTTACCACAACTTTTGTCTTCTCTCTGCCACGCCAGCCATCCATTCCCCATCTTTTACAGAAGCATCCCGCTTCCTCTCCTTTTACCCCTGGTCTGGCTAACTCCAAGTCAGGCCTTCGGTGAATGCCTCGCGCGGGGTTGAGGGTTAGCAAGGTTTAACACCGCCCATTGTAACCCAACTGATCCCCAATGCCCAATATTATGTGTCTGGGTGGCGACCATTCCAGTAATGTCTCGCGCGGATTAACCCCTAATTAGTGACTACGTGTATGAGACAGGCACATGATTCGCATCGGCTACTGGACGGTGGCGTTGGCGGTTCGGGCGGGTTCCACAGCATTTGCCTTTCGGCTGTCAGGACACTCTCCCCATTCTCGCAAATGCCGAAACTTATCCTTACTATTGGGCAGTTGTGCACTAGCGTTGCTTGCTAAGATGGAGTGTTTAGCTGGAATCATGTACGGACCTTGCCATGCGCCTCTCTGCTGCATAGCACTATTGAGGCTTGGCGCCTTGTGCGCCATTTCCCCTATACCCATGCCAGGGCACTTCTAGCTATCCATGCAGGACATGCTGTGCCGTAAAAAGAACCGAGTAGTCATGCAATACCAGCTCACTCGGGCCACCTCCGATCAAACCTGCGGTGCCTTTGGTGAACTGGACAGAGTGAAATTATTTCTTCCATGCAGGATCAGGCAACTGGGTACGGAAACCGAGCGGTGCCGTATGTCTTCTCAAAGAAGCGAACAGTGAGACTCGCCACTTGCCGCCCTGAGAGACTAGTGAGAGTCGGGAATGGTTCCAATAATCCTCTTGAGGCATAAACTTGGTCATGCATAGATCTGGCCTTGATGACTAGGCACAAATCCCTCCTCCCCACCCTTGAACCTCATCGCTGAGGTAGTTATGATCAACTAATCACTGTATACGAAAGAGTTCGCTGAGAAAGGGGAAGCAGCGGCTTCTTTCCCTTTTGGTCTTTCACGCTGGAATCTTTGGTGCTAATTATTGAACGACGGGCTGGGCGGTAAACAGGGGATGGTCCTATAACCACTCATACGCAATGCGGCGGTGTTCGACTGCCTATCTAGATAGCAGTACGAGGATGAGGACCTAGGAGGTTGTGTCTACTAATTATATACCATAGGACTAGGTAGAACTTTCTCTGCCTCGACAAACCCTAATCTCATCCAGAGCTTGACCCGTGAGGGCATGCTTCAAGACTTTGCCAGATCCCGTCTTCGGCAGCTTCTCTACAAAGCAGACCTCACGGGGGACTTTGTACCTCCCAAGGAACTCTTGGCAATGCTCGAGGAGCTCGCTTGGCTCGACCATGCTCCCACTCTCAAGTACCACATAGGCCCGCCCGGTCTCCCCCCATTTCCCGTCTGGCACTCCAACAACGGCAACCTCCTTAACGGCGTGGTGCTGCGCCATGACACCTTCGACCTCGACAGGGTAAACATTCTCCCCACCAGAGATGAACATGTCCTTCTTCCGGTCGACGATGAAGACGAACCCATCCTCGTCCCTCCGTCCGATGTCGCCCGTCCTGAACCAGCCATCTTCAGAGAATGCCTCGCTCGTCCTCCCATCCTCCTTGCTCCACCCCCAGTAACCCGGCGTGACAAACATGCCACCAACTTCGATCTCGCCAGGCTTACCATCCAGCACCTCAACCTCACTCTTGTCCATGATCCTCATGGCTGCCAACGGTCCCGGCAAGCCAACACTCCCCGCTTTGGCCCTCACCACATCCCTCGCAAGCGGCATTCCAAGCGTGCAGCCCGTCTCCGTAGTGCCAAAACCATCCACCATCGTCACCCCATGGTCGAGCCACCAAGCGACCGTCGCGGGAGAAGTGGGCGCCCCGCCGGTGAACAGCGCCTTGAGCCTCGTCCACAACGCCGGGTCGAAGTTGCCCGCCCGCCTCAGCGCCTCCGCCATCTGCGGCACGCAGAAGTAGTGCGTGACCCCGAGGCCCGGGCTGGCGAGCCTCTCGTTCGTCCCCTCGGGCCTGAACTGGGGGCTGACGACGAAGGTGCCCCCCATCAGCAGGGGGGTCCAGACGCAGACCACGAGGCCGATGATGTGGAACATGGGCGCGTCGCACAGGAAGACGCTCACGGCGTCCGCCTCGCCCAGGACGCTGAAGTTGATCGCCGTGGCGAGCATGGTGGAGAGCGTCAGGATTACGCCCTTTTGTCGGCCTGTGCTGCCCGAGGTGTAGAGGATGGTGCATGCTTCGTTGCTGGTGAGCGGCGCCGGGTTCTGAGCGGATTCCACGGCTGCATCCACTGCCTGGGAGAACCCAGCGATGTCGCGGCAGGCCGGTCCGTTCTCCGTCCCTTCTATGAGCTTCGGGCCGCTCCCAGACCAGTATAGAATCTTGGGCTTGCAATCCTCGACGAGCCTTGCGATCTCCACCCCAGAGAGTCGCCAGTTGAGCGGCACGAATATAGCCCCGATCCGAAGCAGGGCGAGCTGGAGGATGACCAGGTGAACGCTGTTTGGAGCCAGTGTGGCAACGCGGTCGCGTCTTGTGACCCCCTTGGATGAGAGCACCGTCACGGCCCGGCGAACATCGGTCTCTAGTTGGCTGTAGGTCCATCGTCGATCCATCGCCAGGTCGACGCATGCCAGTGCCTGCGGCCGCAGGCGGGCGTGAAGATATACAGGGTCATGGGAAAGGGCTTCCATTCTGCTGGCCGGTGGCATCACGAAAGGAGTGGTTCTGATTTCGGTATGTCGAAAGCCTCACCATTTTCTTAGTCGTCGCTTGTTTCCTCGCAGTCTGATGCGGACTTGAGTCTGAAAGCGTAGGTAGGGAGGTAGATAATCTGGGTACCTAGTGCGGGGACATCGACTCACCTTCCTTCGCGTTCTTTATGGAGCACGTTGTGTTGGCAAGATGCAAGGAAACCAGGAACCTTAAGAAAGAAACTGTCGCATATTTAGCAGAAGACAAATAGGCGACCAAATTCATTGTCCCTATCTTTCGGTTGCTCGCGAAGGCCGATAGCGTAGTTTGATCCATGTCCAACTTCCACGTTTCAGCTCCTGGTCTTCTTGGTGAAGAGATGTCGTTGGCGTATCCCTACATACTGCGTAGGTAGCAAACTAGGTAGCAATGGACACATAATTAGTTGCGTATGCCCATGTGTCAGTTTGCCTCCCCACAGTACCCAGTACGTCCAGCCGTACGTATATACTCAGCCACTTTTGTCGTCCATCATGTTATGGCACGATCATGTAAGCACCTTATCCCTTCCAAGTGTGGGGGTCGGTGGAATCCTTGGGTGGTCTAGTGTAACCGGTGAGACCGAGCTCGGATAATTATCTCGGAAAAAAAAAACCCAGACAAAAAGGACTGACGGAGCACGGAAAGTGATGCTGTTGGCCGCCACCCCTTTGAGTGCGTTAAACTATAATGACACCCCGTATATACTATTAGGGCTCATCTACCATTTACAATTGTAGCATCCAGGATTTCATGTAGACATATATTTCCTTCTTAACGGGAGGAGCTTCTTGTAGTTTAATGGCACTCGATGCGTTGAGTCATGGAAATAGGAAGCCCTCGACCGATCACAAAGTGCATACCCAGGGTACAAATCGCCAGCAAAGATCTATTGGTGGCGTTCCAGGCACGAACATAATGACGGACCAGCCCGCCTACAGAGGCGGTTGGCGTCCAGAGTACGGAAACGTGTTACTACCTACGTTCGTATCCCTGATGCCACGAGTCGAGATCCTCACACCCATCCCCAAAAGACCAATAGTCTGGGGTAGCATGCCATTTATCCTTCCTAGCTCTTGGGGTTCGACGAACAGGGCCAAGAAACAACGGATGATGACTGGCCTAACCAACCTTGCTTCTTATCTGGATATCTTCGAAGTCCGATCGATGCGCTTTCTAATCCGGAGGAGGTGGTCAGAAGCGGCTCGACTAGCGTCCTCACTAATTATTCCTTCCACCCCGCTCTGTGCTTATTGCGAGCCACTAGTGAGCCTTAGCCTTGTAAGGTGTCGTCAACCATGGGATTGTCCCACTTCCAAGGTGATTCGGTATGTAACTATGTAATTCTTGATTATGTCGTCCGTAGATGGGTTTAACATGTTCTAGTGCGGCATTGCATCCTAACTTGGGATTGGAGGTGATAGGCATAGCCGATAATTATGAGTGGCGACGGCGATAACTTTCGTGTCACCGTTCTTGCAAAACTTGCTAGCTCCGGGCAGCACAGGGAATTTGGTCCAGCTGTACGGATATACATCCCCTTACTGGCCGGATGGCGTGAGATGGATGCCTGGAAGTATTGGACTACATTCCGGGGGATCTTCGCCTTTTATTCGCACCTTTACCAGTACATCTGTATTATTAAAGCCAACGGGAGTTTTCATTATTAATTAGTAGCCCAACCTGTACTAACTGCAAGTGTGGAGCTTCACACATATTTTGCTACTGTCCCCTCGCGCTGAGCCATGTACATCCTGGCATGCAATTCCCAGTCCCTGATGACAACACAGCGGAATCACCTGTGCTGCCTAAGACCCATGGCTAGCACTGAGGGATTGTGATGCATGCGATAGATCGAAGTTCATCCCATCTTCGAGAAGTGGTTGAGGGCCTTTCCCTCAATCGCTTACTTACCTATGTATAATTACATATATTAGTTGCGACATTGACTCGATTGTTCAATTCAAAACACCGCTGCACAACCCGTTTCTACCATCGACGGGCTACTCCAAAAGTCAACTTCATTTTGCCCTAGAATTTCCCCCTCAATCTTTACCGCCGCCGCAGACTGTTATCTTCCTCCTGGCCACCTTCCCTGGGCAATGGATGACCATCCGGCGCTGGCGGAGAGTTACGAGGGGGAAACCCACCATAACGCCTCCACTACAGTCGGGGAGGGAGACTCCCATATTTCAAATGCGCCATCCCCGACTGTGAACGGCCATGAAGCTTACGATGGCAAAGGAGAGCTACCATTCGAGCCCATTGCCATCATCGGCATGGGCATTCGCCTACCAGGTGGCGTCCATAATGCATCGAGCTACTGGGATCTTCTGCTGAACGGGCGGGATGGACGATGCCGCGTGCCCAAGAACAGGTACAACATTGACGCCTGGCTGGGACCGGGCAGACCGCACCACGTCGCCAGCACTCACGGCTACTTCCTCTCAGACAAGAAGGTTGACCTCGCCAAGATGGACGCCAGCTTCTGGTCAATGAGCAGGGAAGAGGCCGAGTCGATGGACCCGCAGCAGCGGCTCTTTCTTGAGGTCGTATACGAGGCGCTTGAGACTGCCGGGGCTACCAACTGGCGCGGGAGGGACGTAGGCGTTTACGTCGGCCAGATGGGTGACGACTGGACGATAATGGAGTCTCATGACCGGCTCAACCTAAAGCCAATCAGGGCGGAAGTTTTTGGGGATTACATTATCGCCAACAGGACCTCTTATGAGTTTGACTTCAAAGGCCCGAGGTAATTAATTATGATTTGCCAGGATCCCCCCCTTCCCCCAGCCATTGTGATGGATAGGCAGGAGGCAGGAGCTGACTAGGTAACCATAAACTTCTAGTATGGCCGTGAGGACGGCATGCTCCTCCTCAATGGTAGCGCTCCACATTGCCTGCCAAGACATTCACAGCGGGACCTGCTCCTCGGCTATTGTGGGCGGCGTCAACATTATCATCTCGCCTCGAGACACAAACGTCATGTCAGAGCAAGGCGTACTCTCGCCGACCGGATACTGCAAGACTTTTGACGCCGAGGCCGATGGTTACGCTCGGGGCGAGGGAGTGTCTGCCGTCTGCATCAAGAAGCTCTCTGATGCCGTACTAGATGGCGATCCCATTCGTGCCATCATCCGGTCTACATGTGTGTCTAACGACGGAAAGACTTTGGGGATGACCGTGCCTAGCCCGGAGTGTCACGAGAAGACCATCAGGAGGGCATATCAAATGGCTGGCATTAACGACCTGTCCAAGACTGCCATGGTTGAGTGTCATGGCACTGGCACTGTGGTAAGAATAACTGTAAAACGCTTCATCGGGGAAGTATGGCGGCTGTCATAAGTTCCCTCCATCGCCTTGTGCTGTACTAACGTCGTGGTGTGACTCGCCAGGTTGGTGATCCCTTGGAGGTCAGCGCTGTGGCGAATGTTTGGGGGGACCGTGGAATCTTGATCGGCTCGGTAAGTCAGTGTCTGGCCTGCATTGACCAGAAGATAATGACCATACGTCCCCAAAACGTCAAAGCCCCAAACGCCAAAAACCCCCAAGCAATTCTCAGTACCTAAACGTTCAACAGCTAACAGTCTGGCAAAGGTCAAACCAAATATCGGGCATGGCGAAGGCGCCTCGGGCCTCTCGAGCATCATCAAGATGGTGCTCGCGCTTGAACATTCCACCATTCCCCCAAATATCAACTTCAGGACCCACAATCCAGCGAGTACGACTTTCCCCTTCCAGTGCCCCCCCCTGTGTGACTGTCTGCTACCAAACAAATATCTAAATATCTGCTCGAATCTAGTTCCATGGGAGAAAGCAAAACTTACTGTGCCCACCAAGCCATTGCCATGGCCAGCGGATCGTCATGAGCGGGTGTCTGTCAACAGCTTTGGGATTGGAGGAACAAATGCCCATGTGAGCCTCCCTTGCACTGGTTTCAAATAGGTATCTGGTTCTTCATGGGAGGAGCTCCAGCTAATAAGCCAACGTGCACCCTAGGTTATTCTTGATTCGGCAGCATCCTTCGGGCTCGACTTGGAAACACGCCACCATGCGGCGACGAATGGATTCGACGCTGCCACTTCCCAGGCCCGCCTTCTGGTGTTCTCGGCAAAACACCAGGCCGCTTTGCACAACTCGGTGGAGGCGATTAGGGACTATGTCTGCAACCACCCCAACAGACTGAAAGACTTGGCATACTCGCTTGCCACTCGGCGCGAGGCACACCACCATCGAGCCTTCTGTGTGACGGGTGGGGATGGAACGCACGACTTGAAAGTCACACAGCAAGCTAAACCATGCCCCGCGGATCCTCTTCCACTGGTCTGGGTGTTCACCGGGCAAGGCGCCCAGTGGGCACAGATGGGCAAGGTTCTTCTGGAAAAAGAGCCGCTTGTTTTTCAGCGGATAGAGTATTTCGATCAAGTTCTCAACGACCTCTCGAATCCGCCCCCCTGGACCCTGAAAGGCGAGATCCTCAAGCCCAAGAGCACCAGCCGACTGTACGAGGCAGAATTCTCTCAGCCCTGCCTCGCCGCAATCCAGATTGCACTGGTGGACCTTTTCCAGTCTTGGGGCCTCAAACCGGCCGCGGTCGTGGGCCACTCCTCCGGCGAGACGGCAGCGGCGTATGCGGTTGGGGCCATCACAGCAAGGGACGCCTTCTTACTCGCATACCACAGGGGCCAGATAACGCCAGCCATCAAGGCTGCCCACAGCGGTGGGATGGCGGCAGTGGGACTCGGCAGGGCGCAGGTCGAGCGTTTCCTGCGGCCAGGCGTCATGATTGGCTGCGAAAACTCGCAGGCAGGTGTGACCCTCAGCGGTGAGTCAGACGTCCTTGTCGAAGTCATGGACGACATACGGTCAGCCCACCCGGGGGTCATGGTCCGCGCTCTGCAGGTGGAGTGCGGATACCACTCCCACCACATGCAGGTGGCTAGAGGTGACTACAAGTCGCGCCTGAACGGGGTCGACGGGATCGCGATTGCTAAGAAGCCACTGTTGCCGTTTTACTCATCCGTCACGGGCAAGCTCAACCGCGACCTCTCTGGCGCCCACTTCGTCCGCAACATGGCTTCGCCCGTCCTGTTCGATAGCGCTGTCCGAACAATGTCAAGAGACTTCCCTTCTGCCATCTACGTCGAACTCGGTCCGCACCCGGCCCTTGGCGGACCCGTCAGGCAGATCCTCCAGAGCGAAAACAAGACAGCCACCTATATCCCCACCTTGGTCCGTAACGAGGACGATCTCGAGTGTGTGCTCAGCGCTGCAGGCCAGCTGTGGCTCGCCGGGGCGGACATCAGCTTGCGGGCCGTCACCCAGTCGGGGAGGTTCCTAACAGACCTGCCGACATACCCGTGGCACTACGAGGAGGACCTCTGGATGGAATCCCGGATCTCGCGGGAGTGGCGCCTCCGGGAGTTCGCCCACCACGAGCTCCTCGGTACTCGCGTGCTTGAGACCGGGGATGCGGCGCCAGCGTGGAGGTGCAAGCTGCGCGTCGAGGACGTCCCCTGGCTGCGGGACCACGAGATCGGCGGCCACATCTTCTTCCCTGGCGCGGCCTACGCCTCCATGGTTGGCGAGGCAGTGCGGCAGCTGGCGGGCTCGTCGGAGTACACACTGCAGCATGTCAGGTTCCAGGCGCCGCTCGTGCTCACTGAGGATGCCGTCGAGATCGTCACCGCGCTGACGCCCGCCTCGGGTCATGCGGGGTGGTACGACTTCTCCATCTCCACCATCAAGTGGAACGGCGATGTGTGGACAAAACACGCGACGGGCCGATGTAGAGCGGGAGTCGTGCTTGAGTCACAATTGACTCCAGACACGGGGCCTCTTCCACGAAAGGTGAACCTGATAGCTTTCCTCGACGCGTGGAGGAGATACGGTCTCAACTACGGTCCCCGTTTCCGCGGCCTGTCCGACGCTACTTCGGACGTCGAGCACTTTCGCGCGGTGGCCACCCTCGACACATCCGCCCCTCCGCACGACGCCTCTTTCTACCACGCCATCCACCCCGCGGTCCTCGACACCAGCTTTCACGTGTGCATGCTGGCGGCCAACAAGGGTCTAGAGCGGAATTTCCACAGAGTCATGGTGCCCACGTACATTGAGGAGCTCCAAGTCCGACCGCCCTCTGCCGCTGGGACGGTCCGCGTGGTCGCAGAGAGGGCCAGATCCTACAATGGCGGGGAGGTGAGCAGCATGTCAGGCATCTGCGGAGGAGAGGTTGTCTTTCATGTCCGAGGCCTCGAGGTTTCTCGGGTGCACGCCAAGGACGCCGAAATTGTGGAGGACGACCCGCACGCGGCATCGATTCTCGAGTGGAAGCCTGACCTGGACTTTGTCGGTTCCCGGCGGCTGGAATCGGCAGGCTCTGCCTCTGAGGAGCATCCAGTGAGCATATTCGCATCGCTCCTTGGCCACAAGGTGCCAAACTTGCGCGTCCTCGAGATTAGCCGTGACGGCGGCGACACCACCTCGAAGATACTCAGGGGGCTCAAAACAGCACGGGGCCAGCGGTTGTACAGCCAATATCTCTACTACAGCCCAGATGGGGAGTCGCTGACTGCCGCGAAAAGGGCCATCGGGGATGTGATCGGGTTGCAGTACGCAGCACTCGAGCTCGGCCCGGATTCTTCTATCATTGGAGTCGAGCCATCGTCCTTCGACCTCGTTGTCGTTTCTCGATACACGGACCAGCCTTCAGCCACTCAATCTTCAAGGTTGGACGTGGTACTGCCATACGCAAGGCGGCTGCTCCGGCCTCAGGGGCGCGTCCTTGTCCGCGGGATACTGTCGAACATGAGCACCCAAGCAATGGCCTGGTGGGAAGCATTTTCGCAAACAGGATTCTACCCACCCCTGGGCATCAGTGCAGAGGATGGCATAGAGTGCGCCTTTGCGGTCGCACAGCCTCTAGTTCCCACACTGGACCTGGCCGACAAGTGCGACAACAGGAAGGTCAGCATCCTTTGCGTCAACTCGAGCCATCCCCCCATCGCCGCAGCGGCAAGCATTCTCAAATCCAGGGCCTTCACACCAGAGTTCTTCATCCTCGGCCAGACGCTCCCCCCGCGCAACCCGGTCGTCTCCCTCCTCGACCTCGAGTTCCCCTTCTTCCACGACATGACCGCGGCTGAGTACGTCTCTATCAAGAGGTCCATCCTGTCCCTCCAAGAAGCCATCGCCTCTTCTGGCGGGCGGTTGCTCTGGGTGACGGGCGCCTCCCAAGTGGACTGCAAAGACCCGAGGTACTCGGTGGCTCTTGGTGCAATGCGCACCATCCGCCGCGAAACGTCCATCGACGTTGTCACGCTGGAGCTGGAGTGCTTCAGCGAGGCGGCCTGGGGCGCTGTTGCGGACATCCTGGATCACCTGGAGCATCGGCACGTCGGGCTCGACGCCGCGGACGTCGATGCTGAGACGGAGTACGTCTTCTCCGAGGGGGCGATCAAGATCGGCAGACTCTACCCTCTCAACGTCATGGAGGAGCTGCGGGAGGAGAGCATCGAAGGCAGCCCCAAAGTCCTCGTTGTCGACCAGGCGGACTCCAAGAAGAAACTCCGCTGGAAGCAGCAAGTTCTAAAGGCATGTTCCCTAGCCGACGGATTTGTCGAGATGGACGTCAAATACGTCGCTGCCACTCGGCAAGACGTGTCAATCTCGGAGGGGCAGACCCCGGGATATAACAGTGAGGAAAATCGACTAGGGTCTTACGCCAGTGGAATTATCCGCAAAATCGGGCCCGACGTCCGAGGCTTCCGCTCCGGAGACCGAGTGGCCTTCAGCTGTCCAGGATGCTTCGCAACCACGGCCGCCGTACCAGTATCAGCCTGTGTGCGGGTCCCCGATAACGTCGACCTAGAACAAGCGGCGTCGATCCCATCAGCCTTTGGTCCTGCTATGTACGGAATTTTGGAGGTCGTCAAGGTAGAGCGTGGACAAGTATGTGTGAATCTCCTGTCCAATCACGAGGGCGTTGTGTCTGCTAACAACCAGCCAATCTTCCAACAGTCCATTTTGATTCACAACGCGTGTAAGCCAGCTGGCTTGGCCGCGATCCAAGTGGCGATGCTTCAAGAGGCCAGAGTCTTTTGCACAACCACCACCAACGAGGAGGCCGAGTTCCTAGCATCCAGCGTCGGAGTCCCTCGTTCCAACATTTTCGACTCCGACAATGCCAGGTTCCCCCAAAACATTCTCGAGGCAACAGGTGATAGAGGAGTTAATGTCCTCTTTGGTTCCCTGGATGGGGAAGTGCTCGACGCGGCCTCGAAATGCATTGCCCCCTTTGGCTTCGTTCTCCAAACCATCTCCAGCGAGCGAGCCTCGGACAACAAAGGCAAGGGTTGGATGAAGCCACCTCCGCAAAACATCGCCTTTGTGTCGCTTGACTTTTCACAGCTGCTGGTTTATCGGCCAGCAGTCTGTTCTAGGTGGGGGATTCGCCGAGCGCCGTCATTTTGCATGAGACCGTTGGATATTTCATGTTAATTGCTAACTCGTTGCGGATGTTGTGGAATAGGCTGATATCTCAAATGTTTGAGCTTTTCAACAGCGGCACCTTGTCGTCGAAACTCCTCTCAATCAACGTATTTGGGGCCAACGAGATCGAGAATGCGTTCAAAGAAATGCAAAAGCCGGACCAGCGATCGTCAATACTAGTGGACATGACGGATTCTGTGACAAACCTCAAGGCAACACTCAGCCGACGAAAGGTCACCCTCCTCCCAGACAAGACATATATAATAGTAGGAGGGGTAGGAGGTCTAGGTCTTGCATCGGCAAGATTCCTAGCTGAGCGCGGAGCCTGCAGTCTCATCTTCTTCTCCAAGTCGGCTGCCGCATTCCTTGAGGAGAACCCCGCGACCCAGACGGAGCTCCAAGCCATGGGTTGCGACGCCCAGGCCATCTCGGGCAGCGTCGAGGACATGGCCGACGTGATGAGGATGTTGGACTCGGCCAGGCACCCAGTCGGGGGACTGCTCCACGCCGCCATGGTGCTCAACGACGTCGGCTTCCCGGACATGACCTTTGCCCAGTGGAGGGCGACGGTCGGGCCCAAGGTCCTCGGCACCTGGAACTTACACCGCGCGCTGCTCGCCAGGCAGGCAGAGCAGCCGCTCGACTTCTTTCTCCTCTTCAGCAGCCTGTCGGGCCTGGGCGGGCAGATGGGCCAGGCCAACTATGCGGCGGCCAACGGCTTCCTGGACGCGTTCGTGCAGTACCGCCGCTCCCTGGGCCTGGCCTGCTCCGTCGTCGACATCGGAATCATGGCGGACATCGGCATTCTGGCCAAGGAGAGGCACCGCATGCAGGCGTTCCGCGGCCTGTCGCTGCACCTCCTCCGGGAGCGGGAGCTCCTCGACTCACTGGAGCTCATGATGGTCGGACGACGGCGCGGAGCCGGGACTAACAACAAGGAGCCATCTACGGTCGACGACCACGACGGTCGGGAGGTTGGCCACCACAGGGCGCAATTGCGGGAGTTCCCCCCTCCCGGCTACATCAGCGAGGGACAGATCGCCATCGGCCTCCGCTCTGCCGCGTACAGGGCTGGCGCCGGCGCGAGCATGGGCAACTCCGGGTGGGAGCGGGACCCGCGGACGCTGATCCAGCGCAACGTCGACGCAGTCTCCTCCCTCCCTCCCGGCCGCCCCGCCGCCGCCGAGGCGAACGGGGACTCCAGATTGAGGGACTTGCTGCACCGGCTCGGCTCGGACCCCGGCTTCCTGAGGACGAGGGAGGCGGCCGAGGCGCTCTCGTGGGAGGTAGCTGCCGCCCTGTCCCGTTTCATGATGCGGGCTGCCGACGACGGGGCGGCGGCGGCGGTGGACCGGTCGGCGAGCCTGAGGAGCCTGGGCGTCGACTCGCTCGTCAGCGTCCAGCTGCGGACCTGGTTCAGGCAGAAGGTCGGGGTGACGCTGCCCGTGCAGGAGATCCGGAACGCGGCGAGCATCGAGGGCCTCGCGGCGGTGGTAGCGGGCAGGATGCGGGCGAGGACAGAGGGCTGATTCGAGTTGTGTAAGGACCAGCGTTGCCTTCACTATGGCGCCGTCTGCACTCGTGAGTGAGTCGGTTAGGATTAGCTATGGGTATCGGAGAGTGAGGAAGGCTTCTGTGGTACCAACCTGCTCCCTTGAGTAATTCCCCCTGAGTATCCCTGTATGTTCTTACAATGAGTGACATCTCGATCACGGTGACATCCAAACTAGCTTCCGAATCCGTGGTGGGATGTCGTCCTTATCAAAGTCCCACGTTATACATGGTCAGCGGCCGTCCGAATACATCCCCATGTGTAAGATCAGCCAAGCCCGGGGACAATTTGAGCTCTCCACTGAGGGTTAGGTGCAGACAAGTTTCGCCGTTCCCGTTCACTATCCGCGTTGCCTGCCTCAGATGCATGGGCTCTGTAAGGCTCTCCCTTTTGCTTAATCTAGCAAATTTCCTACAGCCCATGCCGGTTACTTTCGTCGATGGGTTTAACTATGTTACCCATGATAACCGTGATGTGGAGTGGCGTGTTCTAATTAGTTGTAATCCCTCCCACACCGAGATCCGGGCAACGAGTCCCCCGGAACAAGCCGAGTGCGCTCATGTGAACTTACGGTTTCCTACCTTCCGCAGTTGCTGCTCGCGGGTAGGGCGGATAAAGATCTCGTCTCCCAGCGTTAAGTTACACATTTTAAATATATTACGCCCTCTTGCGTAATATCCTGAAAGTGTTATTTACACATCAGACCAGCAGTCTTCGACCGAGTTGTAGAATGCGGTTCTAGGAATCCACCTGGACTTGCTCCTCAACGAAGTCTCTCTCTCTGCTCATTCGCATACACGGCCGCAAAGTCACTCCCGTTAACATACACGGCCTCCCGCCATTCCAAACTCGGTTCTGCTATCACCCCCTTTCCCCTGCCTTCCACCCACCCGAAGAAATCGCGAACATACTTTCGTGTGATCTGAGTCGTCCTCCATCCGCCTATCGGGCCGAACTGTTCGTCAATGAAAGGGCCTAAACCCAGGGCATCGTTCCACATTGCGATATCACAATAGTCTAGATGTCCTGAGCCATACACACTAATGTTCTCCCACCAGTCGGTCTGATGCGCTTGGAACTCGGCCCACGACGGGTCGCGCTGCGTCGTGTGATTGATGCTGCTCATCAGGAAGACCGGCCGGCCGACGTCGGTCACAACCGTCTCGTGCTGGGAGAACCCGCCGTCGAGATTCACCGCGGCTCTTACCGTCGCATGACTCGGGGCGAAGGTGACGGAGGCCGAGCCGCCGATGCTGTGACCGAGCGCGAGGAACTGTGACGTCTTGAAGGGGGCGCGGGTCGTGCGGACAAACGCGGGGAACCAGGACGAGGCGGCCGCCAGATCGGCGACGCGGTACGTGTGCACCTCGCGCGTCAGGCGCGGGGTGAAGTCGACGTCGACGGGCAGGCCGGGGGTCTCGGTCCCGTTGGGCCAGCGCACCGCCGGCGGCTCGCCGGGGTGGTCGATGGCGAGGACGGCGTAGCCGTGCGATGCCAGGCTGGCCAGCAGCCCGTAGTACATCCAGGCGTTGAACCCGGCGGCGGGGGAGAACAGGACGGTTGGGCGCCCGGTCGGGGCGTCGAGGAAGCTCGCGTTGCCGCGCAAGGCGGTCGCCATCTTCGCCAACGAGCCTGCGGGGAGCTCCAGCAAGTCGTTCCAGATCGCCGCACTGCGCGGGTCGAAGTACGGCACTGGTGACGGACCGTTAGTGTCCCGCGTTGGGTAGTAGAGGTAGGCGAGTAACTCATTGCCCGGCCCAGGAGTAGGATCGTTAGGAGTGGTGTGCGGGATGATGTATTGAGAAAAGCCAACGGCGTAGGGACCGTCAGGCCCGGGTAGGGAGGCGGCGCTTGTGAGCGAGAGAGGCAACAGTGGAAGGAGAAAGTACATGGTGAAATCCTTTGATTTAAGACTGATAATTATTACCTCGGATTGGAGAATAAAGGCAGTGAATGGTTTAAATCGGCAGAGTACGCGAAATTAGAGTGCTTATAGGAGATGCGGACGACTAGGCCTAGCCCTAATACATATCTTACGGTTATCCTACATCAATCAGCGTAGGATGAACTGCGCCTCTGTACGATGTGTTTTGGTGGGCTTCGGCTAACTGGCAAGGGGTTCTGAACAATCCTTCCGAACTGTCCGTCCAGCTGTCGACGTGGTCCATCGCATCAGACCCGTAGACAGCCCGCAGATCTGACGCGTCCGCCGTTACGTGCCAACCACCACCTCGCACGTCGCAGTACGCAGTCATCCAATGACGTATACTGAAATACCTGCGGTTCGTTCGACCCAGCAGGGGATCCTCGTGGTTGGGAACTAGGGATCCGTGCAGGTGAAGGGGATGAAGGGAATGAGGCTCTCTTGAGCGTAGTGGGTAACATGTTGAAACTGATAAAATTCCAATTGCCCTAAATCCCACTATATGTCGTCCAAATCTCAATTGTACAGGTTAGGCAGGCCCACCAGATCTGAACCGAATTCTGTTAGTGACTTAGACATGTCTCTTGCCCGCCTCTTGCCGGGGTAGGTCCCTGGAGGTAGCCAGCCAATCATGTCGCTAGGCTCTTGATTAATTAGTAGGTAAGCATACGCAAAAGGGCTGATTCTGGGAGTATCAATGCAACGTGATGTCAGACGAAGACCAGATCCTCGTGACAAGGCGCGACACGCGTCACGTTCTATGTTCCAGGTGCTTCGCGAGGCGCGCATACGACATCCACCTTGCTCGAATGCGACACGCGAGGCATTCAGCCCTCCCAAATAGCAGGACAGTATTTTTGACCCTTTGTTTGCTCGCCAGATGTTGCTGCCTTGGGGAACCTGCAACCGGCCCTCCCCTAGTAAAGTCTGCCCAGCCTCACCGGCGTCACCGCTGCGCCCCCTCCATCCCCTCCTCGATCCTGCCAGGACCAACGCGCTCTGAGGGCAGGTGAAGCCTGCTATTTTCATGTCAAACCGAGGTTCAAAGTCTCAGCGGGTGGGCACCACGTAGCAAACACCACAACAAACACCGCAGCAAACACCGCACATCAAACAAACGGCAAGCTTTCGAGCCTCCCCTTACACCGCCCGACTTTGTTGACGACGATGTTCTGGGCCACGTCGTTGCGCTCAACTTCGGCTGGGTTGAGCTGTGTTTTGGCCAGCTGCAAAGTCTCCTGGACAAATGGGAGATCCTCGCCGGGAGAATCCTTACTAGATTAATCAATTATCTTCACGTCGTATTGTCGCACCGCCACGCCGGTTCGTCGAGTCGACAAAAGACCCCTGGGAACCAAACTTCCGGCTGCGGTATTCGAAGAACGTCCAATTCAGCGACTTGAATTTCCCTCGACCCGGGGACGAAGGTAGGTGCACCGCAGAGCTAAAATCTGACCCGGGGCGTTGTATGTGATTTTTTGCAATGGTGAACGAATGGCACCGCGTCATATGGGGCGAGGCGAGATTGCCAACGCGGACTCGCCGTCGAACACCAGGTTCCTTCACACGGCCCCGGTGAGTGCGCGACTACTTAAGAGGAAGAAACAGCTGCACTTAGATGTTCAATGTTCTAGAAGCACAGGTGAAATTTGAGTGACTCCAGACCTATCCAGAGCGCAGAAGCACTGATTTTATTTTAGTTCCTGCCCGGACAGCTGCCAATTGTCCCGTCCAAGACCCAATTATCCTCAACCGCCCGAATGCATCCGTTCATGTCTCTGGCTGCCGCACTTCTCGCTCTCTCAAGACTGGCATCCGCCCATCAGGCCCGTGGTTCCACCCAACATGCGGGCCACCATCCTGCAATACCGAGGAGCCTGAGCCGCCGCTGGGAATCGCTTTACCTCCAGTCACTCGCGAGGCATGCCAGCGATCCGCGAACCGCCGCCGTTCAGCCCCGCGTCGAATCGCCGGACAAAACTCTCGGTGGCACGCCGACAAATGCCATCCCGAAGCACTACGACATCACGATCCACCCGGATTTCGAGAAGCTCATCTTTAACGGAACCGTCATCATCGACCTCGAACTCACGCAGGATTCCGAGTCCATCTTCCTCCATGCGAGGAATATTACCCTCCTGGAGTGGGTGACGGAGATGACGTTTCCCAATGGCACAGAACTTCAATTGTAAGCTCGGGAAGTCCAAGGTGAAACCCTGTCTGTGAAGATGGAGTTCTAATGGAAGAGCTAGGTCCGGCCCTGTCGATGTGACTGCGACGGAAACTGAGTCTGGCGTGATATTCTCTCATCCAGAAAAGCTGGTTGCAGGATCCACCGCCAAGATGAGTATCATTTATCAAGGCGTGGTATTTCCCGCTGAGGAAGCCTTCGGCCTCTTCTAAAATCCTTATAAGAAGGACGATGGGAGCTCTGGAATGTTCCTTCTCACCCAGCTCCAGATGGATGGAGCTAGGAGAATTTTGCCCTGCCTGGACGACCCGGCCCTCAAGGCCAACTTTACCGTCTCACTCATCTCGGCCGAGTCGCACACATGCCTCAGCAACATGGACGTCGACACAGAGGCCAAGGTGGGCGGGAACAAGAAGGTGACCTTCCACACCTCGCCCCCCATGTCGACCTATCTCCTCGCCCTGGCCGTTGGCGAGCTCCACTCCATCGAGTCGTCTGGCTTCCGCGTCCCCATTCGGCTGCATGGGTCCCCGGCGAGGAACATGGAGACGGCCCAGTACACCCTCGGCGTGGCGGTGGAAGGCATGAAGAAGCTGGAAGAAGTGGTCGGGGTGGACTATGCGCTGCCCAAGATCGACCACGTGGCTGTCGAGGGTGGGGCGTTTGGCGGCATGGAGAACTGGGGGCTGATCACGCTCGATAGGAGCATGGTGTTCCTCGACAATAGGAGCACCCCCGACACGAGACTGCTTACGGCCGAGATTGTTCTCCATGAACTCGCCCACATGTGGTTTGGCGATTTGGTTACAATGGAATGGTGGACGCATATCTGGCTGAATGAAGGCTTGTAAGTGTTCCCACTACAACACAGCGTGTCGATCATAATGTTAATACGAAGCAGCGCCGATTACTTTACCTACGTGAGTGGTTTATCCGAATGTCGGCAACCGACTCCCGGGAGGTTGAAGATGACGCTAACCACTCATGGTCTCACAGTGGGCCCTCAAGGCCAGCTACCCGGATCTCGAAATGACTTCCCAGATGCCACAGTGGCTCCGTCAGGCAGCCATGCAAGCCGACTCCATCGCCGACCCGCATCCTCTAGAAATACCCAGCACCACTGAGCTGTCCAAGCCAGCCATCTTCGACACCATCTCGTACATGAAGGGCGCGTCCGTTCTCCGGATGATCGAGGCTTACATGGGCGAGAAGAACTTCATGGACGGCCTCCATCGGTACCTCGTCGCCAACGATTATGAAAATACCGTGACTCTCGACTTGTGGACTGCCCTCGGCGAAGGCGCAATGGGCATGTGGAGCCCGTGGACCAAGAATCCCGGCCACCCTGTCGTGTACGTGGGCGAGACTGAAGATTCGATCGTTCTTGAACAGCACAGGTTTCGCTGGGGCAGTAACGCCACGGCTGCCGAGGATAGCGTGGTTTTTCCCATTCCGCTCCTGCTTCGAACGGCAGACGGCGTCGACACGTCCGTCGTGTTCGACGAAAGGCAGGCGACCGTCCAGCTCAGGAGCCTAGATTTCTTCTTCGTCAACGCCGATGCGGCTGGCTTCTACCGCGTCGCCTACACGCCGGCCCGGCTCCGCACCCTGGCGACGCAGCATGACAGGCTCACGCCCGCCGATCGGCTCGGCCTCATCCACGACACCATGGTCGTCGCGAGCACCGGGCGCCTCAGCGTCGTGGACGGCCTGGGCGTCATCGCCGCCTTCATGAGGACCGATGAGGACTACTGGGTGTGGTTGACGATGCTCGAGTCGGGCGTCGACACGGCGGCGTCTCTGTGGCTGTACGACGACGAGATCACGGGGTGGTTCGACGCGTTCGTCCGAACCCAGACGAGCCTTCTCGTGAAGCGACTGGGGTGGCCGGCAGACTACTGGAAGCTGGAGCACACGGACGATGATCGCTTGACGAGGTTCCAGTCTCTAATCTTCGAGCATGCCGGACTAGCAGGCGACGAAGAGGCTGTGAAGGCCGCCAAGGCAATGGTTGCCAGATTTCCGGTCGAGGGAGAGTCGGCAATCGATCCTAACATCCTGGAAGCCGCAATCTGGATTGCGGTTAAGTATGGCGGCGAGGAAGAGGTAAGCCGACATTCCCCATGTCCCTTCTGTTCCGTTCAATGTTCGACTCCAAGCTCATTTTGCCAGCACTCCATCGTCGTTGCCGCCTACAATGCTACGGACGTGGAGAACCTACAAGCCAAGGCCCTCCTGCTGCGCGCCCTCGGCAAGACCACAAGCCAACCCCTGCTCGAACGTACCCTCGGCCTCCTCCTCGACGACGCCGTCCCGCCGCCCCTCAAGCCCTTCATCATGGAGGGCGTCGCGTCGAGCGGGCTCGGCCTCCGCGTGGCCGCGCGGTGGGTGCAGGACCGCTGGCCCGACCTGGCCGCCAGCGCGGGCACGCCGCACGCGGACATCCTGGCCAGGCTCGTGGCCCGGATGACGCGGCGTGCCGACGTTGATGCGCTGAGCGGCTGGATGGCGGATCCGGCCCGGGCGCCGTACTTGGACGCAGTCGGGCCGGCGGTGCAGCTGGCGCTCGCGACGGCGCAGTGGGCCGAGAGGGACTTGGAGCGTGTGCGTGGATGGTTGGCGGAGTGAGGCATGGAGTGCCTATAATAGCCCAGGCAGTTATAGTAGCAATTTGGTAGATTCGTCTACTAGAACTGCAGGCTTTGGGGACGAGTAAGGAAAAAAATTTGAGGACACTAACCGCACTCCCTGAGAACCCCCAAGCTTATCCGCTGCACCATCATCTCGGCCAGGTAGGTCAAAGCACCCCCCGTCGGCCACCCCTAGGATCGGCAATTTTTTTACATTAAAACATCGATTTTGAAGTACTAATAAATGGATTAATTTTAAAGATATAAATTTAAAACCTGAAAATATAACTTTTTTGTATATAAATAAAGTTATAGATTACGTGGAAAAAATTACACCTTTTGCCCACGTGCTTGCTTGCTGTGTGACATCCGTTGACCGTTCCAATTGAGGACTTGTTCGAGCTCGAGTTTTTCGACGCATCTCCTCTGGCCAGGCACCCTAGTTGGTAATAATTAATTACCACAAACCTCCCTTTTTTCTCATCTGCCCCCCCAGCTCGGGAATGTCCTCTCCAGGAAGCAAAATCGACACCTGGTCTGGGTCCACGAAGCGGGAGGCCGAACCGTACCTGTCCGCGGAGCCCACGACAATGATGTTATTGCTCCCGGTCGCACTGGGGTACAGCTTCAAGTGCTCTGTGTATCTGTTCTTGTCCGCGGCGGCGCAGAACAAGACGATGCCTTTGCTTGCGGCTTCGACGACACAGCGGCCGAGCTCCTTGTCCTCGGGCCTCGAGTCCAGGGTCTAGCCCATGGATATGACCTAGACTCCCTGCTGCACTGCCCACTTGACGGCCTTTAATTATGGGGGAGAGTAAGATATCGTTAGCCATGAACCAAACAGTCATTAGCGTGCATGCTAACGCAGCCTTATGTACGCTTGCGACCTTGTGCTTACCTCTGCAGCGCTTTGAGCAGTGGCAGACCAGCCCAGATGCATCATCTGGTCCCCCTCCTTCGAATCTGCGAGTTTAGCCACATAGGGCTTTGCCTTGGGGCATACCCTGAGGATCATCCTGGCCATGTAAGTCCCGTGGCCGTTGGTTGAGCTGTAATTATCAAGGATTCCCGTCGCTCGTACCAGTGGTAGCCATCCGGGACCGTCAATAGCTCCAGCGAACAATCGAATGTCCACGCCATCGTCAATGAGGACGACGACTTTCACATCGCCAACCTCATCTAGGGAACAGTTATTTTGCAGAAACTCATCCACCGCCTCAAGCCACATGTTAGCCGTCACCTCACTTCGAGCTCAGAGCAGTCAGTGCCAGCAATTCCCCTTCAGCTATATCATTGTCTTCAAACGAGTGAAAATGGTGGTAATCTTGACTTACCCAGTCTCCACGCCTAGCTGCTCTGCCGCAAGAAGTTGCTTTCCATTGTACCCATCCGGCTCTAGTGGGAGTGCCAGGACCGACTCGTCAACTTTGAATCTCCAAGTGGCATCCTTGCCGATCTTCCAGATGCCTATATAATTGCTGTGGTCTTCGGGTCAAGCGAAGTGTACTTGTCGATCAGAATCTCGGCTTCCTCAACCGTTGCGCAGCCCGGGAGGGCTTGGGTCAATTGCAATATTTTCGCCAGCGACTGAGGCCAACATTGTCCCGCAACTCTTTCTCGAAGCAGACATTGGTCTCGTGTTCGTTGAAGTCGTCGTTGCCCTGTTTCAAGAGGTGTTGGTTTGACACCACGATCACCGAAGTCATGTTCACCCAGGATCGCGAACCATCTCAGGAACGAGTGCCACCCTTGTTAGCTGCATTCGGGCGAAAGCGTTGACGAGGGCGTAGTCAAATTGTCAGCAAGACCGCGTTTGTCCTCAGAACCGAGCCCCTCGTTGATGAGTGGCCAAGAACGGACTCATGTTTGGGATCAAGACAATTTTACCTGCTTGGGAACACCAGGGCCGCTGCTTGCAGCCCATGACCTCAGAACTGACCTGTTGCCGGAGGAGTAGAATGTCAAGCTAGCGAGGTGTGGTGCGGCCGCCAATATAACATCAGCAGAGATGTCCTTTTTCTGCCAGTCAAGGTAATTATCTGGCATTAAATCCCTGGAGACAGGTGGATGACTTTATCGGTGCAAGGGCGCTGCAGGTTGTCCTTCACTGCCACCTTCAGGATCCTCTTGACTCCTGCCCCCCTTTCGGTTTTGGCAAGACCCTAGGAGCGGTAATCTTCGGCATAGAAGGCTTCTTTGTTTACACCGGATGGCATCAGAACGACGGTTCTGCATCCCCTGAACTGATGCATTTCCCGAAACTCAAGGACGCCCAGGATAGTGTAATTGCTAGTCTTGTCTTTCGGCGCTTGACCTCGTATCATCCACCAGTAGGAACACTTGACGTGTTCTGGGAACCGCTGCAGCTAACTGTCGCGGCCAGTTCTCGTGGTGAAACTGGTGATTGGCTATTAATGGATATAATTATCGACTGGGGTGATTATCACTGAACTTTGGTTCCGTTCTCGCATTTTCGCTAGCCTGCTCAGCCTGTCTGCAGCTTCTCGTAATTACTGTGCTACTTGCTAAAAGACCAACAGTCAACCCCTGCAACTCTGATTAGGTTAAGGCATGGCAAGATAACATCTCCCCTGCGTCGAATCACACAACTGTTGAAAACAGCCTATCCCTGAGCCTCTCCAAGTCGGCACAGCCTGCCATCCATCGCCCTCCAGGACTCAGCCCCCACACATGGTGTGCACCAGAACACGTCGCCAGGGTCACGACGACGCTTTATCTGGAGGAGATTGCGGTAGTACGTCCCCCAAAACACCCATTGCCAATCTGGCTCGTCTGGATGCGCCTGGAGTGGTATTGCAACCGGCCCTCATCAGGGCCCTCACGGTGTTAGTCGCACTCATCTGGTCGACCTGGAGCTTGCTCTTTCGGCCGCAGGCTGCATTGCCTTGCCGCGATGGTGGGGTCAAAGACAAGACGGGGGTACTCGCCTCATTCATGTATGCACCGCTGCTTGGACTGAGCTCCCGCAGTGCACCCGACCACCTCTTGGCCTCCGTCCAGGCCTCCGCTGCCGCACCAGGATCATGCGGAGGGAATGATGCGCTCGTGGCTGTAGGATTCGTTGGGTTAATTAGACCCTAACGTGATATCATGCACACTCAGGGGTCTAAATACCCGTGTACGACACACTAGGGGGCCTAAGGCGAAGACCCTCCAAGAGCCACACGTGGGCGGGGGAAACAGGCGGGATTAGCCGACTCACCTGCATGCACATAGGCCGACCGCCAGGAGGGGCAGACCGCCGTGCGGGGGCCCCTGAACGAGCCCCTCCATACCCCTTTACCGGAGACCATGTACGCCCCCGCGAGGCCGCTCCCGGCGAACTTTTCGAACGCGATCTTGGTCGCCGTGGCGTTCTTCGAGAGCGCCTCTTCGTCGAGCAGCCGCGAGGTGGCGATGGTTGAGTACCCCGCCGGGGTCGGGTCAAAGTTCTCGAGGTACCAGTGGTAGAAAGACGGGTAGAAGGTCGTGTTTGCGGAGAAAGTGAACCCTGGCCAGGTGGCGTTGATGTGCGAGAATATGGGCTCAAACAGCTTTGTGATATCTCCTGGATCGTCCGTGTCCAGCATGATCACGTTGCCGATGATGCCGCTGATGGTTCTGTTGTCGCTGACGAGGGGGCTGGGCATTGCCTTGTGGATGACAGGATAGCCGGACACGCCCGCGTTGATGAGTCTTGGGGTCTGACCGAGGAAATATGCCACCATGTCGAAGGCGTTGGGGTTTGTAGAGTCGGCAGTCATCGAGAAGCGCATCCCCATAACCCGCGGGCTCGGGATAGTTCCGATGGTGATGGAGGTCAAGACGCCGAAGGTTGACCCTCCCCCCTATCTTGGAAGTTCGAATCAGCAAGTGGCCACCATCCCGTTGATTGAGAATCCACCTACCCCTCGTGAAGCATAGAAAAGATCCTCATTCTCGCACTCGTTCAACGTGAGCAGATCACCGTTGGCATCCACCATTTCCATCTCGAGCACATGATCGACAGCAAGGCCATGCTTTGGACTAAGGATGCTGTGCCCCCCGCCGGTGATGAAGCCGCCCAAGGCGACCGTTCGACCGTTCCCTCCGACAAGGGTGTGGTTGAAGGCTGCTGTGGCATGATATGCCTCCAGCATCTCCGTCCCCGCAGCCGCGGTAATGGCAGTCCCTTTAATCTCAAGACCGCAGTTCTTGGGACTGAATGCCTTGTCGTGCACACGAATTCCTTTCATATGGTGGACCCATATGGAGAGAGAGTATGGTGCAGTCGAGCGGCCAAGATAGTCGTGGCCGCTGTTCTTTACCACAAGCCGGATGTTGTTCTCCCTTGCTAAAGACACTAAATCAGCTTCATGACCTATGAAGACAAGACAGGCAAGGAGAGAATAAGCCTGGATTTCTCACCGAAGTTAACCCCGGCTTTGACATGGTCGGGACTGGTGGCGTTGATAACATACACCGGATAGCCTACTGAGCTGCAAGTGAAAGTCGGGTCGGGCAGGCAGGTGTCGTTTGTCCAGTTGTTCCACTCGACAGATACGGGATCACTCGAGTGGAAGTACTCGTTCGCCCACCATAGTTGAGTCGAAAGGCACTGGTTGGCGTTATACGCTGGCTGGCTCTGGTGGCAGACCGCGCCTGGAGGAACCGTCTTGATGAGGCGCCCCGACACAGTATCATTGAGCCATTGCCACTTTTCAGGTGCAGGCCAGTCTGGACTTTCTGGGGTTGCCTTACAGAGAGGTCTGCCAGTCTCACCTGACTTTCCTCTCACCAAAGCAACCAGAAGACACCAAGAGAGGGCGAACACTGACAGTAGCATATTTGGTTACTCCTAGCGCCTGCCCATCCCATCCTGATCGGAGGAAAGATCTAATGTGTTCACCATGCAACTTTGTATAACGGGAGCCTCCGGAAACGGGGCGTGGCCTGGATTAATATTCCCAATGCGGCTGTCGGGAGATCTTCCACGTCCGGGTAAATTGGACTCGGCAGATCTTTCGGAAGACTGGGGCTGAGGGACCCTGATCGGCAGGCATTGTAGTAAAGCCTGCAAGGTCAACAGGGGGCAGTTGGGAATTCTATTGTTCCCCGACCGACGGTTGAGCTGGGGCGACTGGAGTTCCAGGAGAACCCGAAATCTGAAGTTCTCGAGACCGCACAGACTTTTAGCTGTTCCACAAACCCTCGGAGGTCTATTTACAGTAAATTTTCGCTATCAAATGCATTAATTATGTTATAGCGACGCACACAAGTAGCCAATCGTATTTAGCAGATGCGGGGGACATCTGAAAAATCGGATGGTGATGTGAAACAGGGCAGAAGCAGGCCCGTGAACCAGTCAGTCACAGAGTCAGGGTTGAGTGGAGTCCAGCCCTGCGGTAATCAGGTTTAAAATCAAGACAAACGTCCCTCACTCGTAAATCTATGACCAGTTTCCCTCTGCTCTTTTTGCCACTTGCGGCCATCGTTCTTGAGGTAATACTATCAGGATGATCTCGATGTACAAACAGATATTTGCCATCGTGGCTGCAGGTGAGCAGGGACCCCAAGCCGAGAGGAGCAATTTATACACAGTCAAAGATATCCCCCTAACAATCCCGCAGCGCAGTCATTAGTCAACAGCCAACCCCTACAAGGCAGGCAAACCGCCCCCTCGCCTGTTGCCTTGCGAATCCTACCACTTGGGGCCTCAGTAACGCTGGGCGTCGGCTCCACAACGGGGAACAGCTACCGAAAGGAGCTTCGTGATAAACTCATCGCACCTGGTGTCAACTTCACCTCCGCCAGCACGGTGAACATGGTCGGCACCAAGAAGAACGGTAACTTCACCGACAGTGACGTCGAGGCGACCGGCGGCTTCGTCATCAGGCAGATCGCGGCCTCGGCAGCCACAGCAGTCCCACAGTTCCTGCCCAACCTGATCCTCGTCGACGCGGGCACCAACAACTGCAACCTCGGCCAGCCCGTGCCCGGGGCCGGGGCCGAGGTCGAGGCTATGTTGCGGGACATCTATGCCAAGAGTCCCGGCGTGACCATCGTGCTGGCCAGCATCCTCGCAAACAAGGTCCCCGAGCAGGACTCCTGCAGGGTGGACATCAACGGGCAGTACACGGCGATGACGGGTCGGCTAAGGAACGAGGGGGCAAAGATCGTGATGGCGGACATGAGGAGCCCCGAGGGACCCACTACGAATGATCTATCTGATACGAGGCACCCGAATGATGCTGGCTATGGGAAGATGGCTACTGTTTGGTTTGCGGGCATCCAGCAGGCAGCAACCATGGGGTTTCTGAGCGCGCTGGCGGACAACGGCATTCCGTTAGATGGGGGAGCCTGAGCTGCTCGCTAATTAACAGAATCATAAAAATTAAAAAATTAAAAATTAAAAAAGGGGGGGAATCGAGGAGAATCGAAAGGCACGGGAGGAATGCCCAGTTGCACCGGGATCTTTTCCGCAAGGCCTCAGTTTTCAATATCATGACAGAGAATCCCACGCTCCTCTTCGTGGATCGCCCATCGAAGAAGATGCGGTGCTGTGGCTAGGGTCAGCATAGAAGAGGCCGTGACGAACAACCTGATTGCCGTGCTAGCTGACAAGGACTTCTAACATGATTCAAGTTAATTACTCAGAGTTATTCCCAGTCAAACCGACCCAGTCGCGGACAGGGGCAATTGCAATGTAGGTCTCTAGCGTGCTTTTTCTTCTTCTCCATCTTCTCATGATAAGTACTTGACGTACCTCAGGAATACCTTGATAGACAGGTACCCTAGCGTAACAAGCCCCAAGATAATCCCACCTAGAGTGATGGGCTTCATGTAACCCCTAGGACTAGCTCCTTCTTGTCTCAGCAGTCCGCCTTGCAGACACCGACGTGGGTAATACAGTGGTAACGGGGCATCACCTTGCTATAATATGTACCTTGGGCTCCATCTTCTTTGAAAATGAGAAATGGAATAACATAGATGTCAGAACAATGTTTGTGAATTCGAATGCCTTCGCTCTTCGGGAAATTCTGTTTCAGAGACTAACTAGTTAAGCTCTTGGGCTCTTTAGTGATGACGCCCCCTAAAAAAAAGACTTGGTCTTGGGTCATTGTTCCGAACAGTGAGAAAAGGTTGGCAGTCTTTATTCCAACTCCATTGGGTCAGCACAGCCTAGGGCACGAATTACCTTATTTATCCTACAATGTGTCTGTGAAGGCTCAAGCATTCACATTCGAACTTCAGACGAGTTAAGCGGTCAAATGCCAGGAGGAGATTCACCACTATAATCAGTAGGAGACTGCAGCACTTGGACTGTAGATACTTCCATCCAGGCATCAGAAGAGGGACATATAATGGAATCTCATCGATTTACTTTCTGGACAAGATTTGTCTCAAGGTGGATCCTATTCATGTCTTCTTCGGTGGGTTGTCTTGCTTTTGGGTTTTGCCCCCTTCGGTCCTAACGCTCTACCGTGCCTTTAGGGCCTGTAATTATTGAACGCTTGGAGGCAGAAGCGGGTAACCATTGGTACTTACGTAGAAAGTTATGCAGCTGCCTGCTGAATGAAGAGTTGGATATCTTCGATCTTAAATTATTAGCGATATGTAAATTAAAATCTTCTATGTGCCCGTTAAATCGTTGATAGAATTATCGATAATTAATTCGAACCACACAGCGAAGAGACACTACACCCCAAGCCCTCTAATCTTATGGCGGACTGGCCTGACACTCGGCGACTATTCAACAGCTTGTTACAACCTGGGTAACATGATCAAGCGAAGGGAGAGGCAGCTTCTTATGGTTCTCCCTCATGACGACCTGCGTACCAACGGACTTTGCCCAAATAGGACGCTCCAGCCAGCACATCGGCAAACGTGCCATGAAACTGACAGCCCTCGAGAGCTGTAACTGGGGCCGCCAGTCATCCCAGCAAGATGGTTGAAACCCCGCAAATCCGCACCAAGAGTGCCGGCGGATTGGATGCCGTTCCTCAAATCGGCGCTTAAGAGTGACATTGGCAGACGCGCCAGCCGGGGACTTGGTGCTCAGCGGTCTTGATTTTAGCCGTACTCCCGTGATTCCACTGCCGTTGCGTGTTCCGTCCCAAACTGCCCTTGGGTGCGTGCCTTGGGTGGGCCTGGACAGGACTCAGCTGCTTACTCATTTCACTAGTGATTCGGGCTCCAGGACATGTAATATTTAATACCGTGACGGCTTCGGCAAAAGTGTGGACAAATATTGCACTCGTAAACTTAGGCGGCGTCAACAGTGAGCAGCATGGAGTCCCGCGAGCCCACAAGTTGGGATCGTGGCCACCCATGGCGATCTGGGTCTGACATGCCATGGCATTTAACCGGAAACCAGCCCACTACATGTTCTCGGATTGATTAAACACTAGTTGCCATGAGGCCGGAGCCAGAGTCACATCCCTGGCAGAACCGCCATCGGAAGGTGTCAAACGCGGGAAAATAATGTATCCCACGGGCATATAGGCACTCTTCGTTATTCCCTCTGCATCCCGCATCGGTGGAGGGAGAAGATCCCGCCAGCCTTGAGAGGCCTGTCTCCACCAATTTCGTCGTGTTCTCTTCCTGCCCTTTGACTTCGTAAATATTATAGGCTAGTTTGGACTGAGCCAGATCAAATCTCAACACGGCCATAGATCTCCATGCCTTTCCCCATCTCATCCTGCTCCGCAACCCGGCCGTCCGTCTTGGCGTCTGGGCTGTCGTGTCCCAACTTCAGGATGCAAATCTGGCCTGCTCGGAAAGAACTTTGGCTCTGTCGTATCCTGCTCCTTTTCCGTGGTTTTGAATGCTGCCAGACGTTTTCTTCCCCTCCTCGGCGAGGATACCCAGGCCCGCTCACTCCTAGCAACTTCGTGCTCCTTGGCGGGGGTGGTTGCATCATCCATGAGAACATTGTTCGGCATGAGTAATAATATCTGGAGCGCGGTAAAGCAGCACGATCGGCATTATATCACGTTCCGCTCTCCGGTGCGCCGTCTCCCCCACACCAGCGGCGTTTTCTAGGCTCCTCAAAATCACTCGAGAAGGCCGAAACGCCCCGTCTGGCAATCGACCCACCGACTTCGATGACAGGTCAGGGACTTCCATCGCTGGCCATGCTAGCTTCCGCGTGCGCCTGTGCGCTGTTGTTGGCAATAGCTTGGTGCCCGGAGACATGCGATGCCTATTACCTCCCAGCGCTGACCAGACCGGGATCCATCGGGGTAAGGGGTATCGGGGAAAGTCTTCGACCGCCAGCGATCGCTCGGAGGGCAGAGCCCCACGGCGATGGGTTCGTCCGCATGCCCATGACGAGGAAGACGTTCAAGGACCTGAAAGACCCGAAGAGGACGCCCGAGCGGAGGAGGTATAGACATGGACACAGAGACGAGAGGGACCATAGAGATCTGGATCGGCGGTGGGGGTGGAGCAACCTGACCGACTTCCAGGGATTGGCATATCTGATCGACCGTATGGGAACACCTCGTTTGAAATTCGTGACGGACGCGCTCGGGGGATGCAAATAACGATGAAAGAGAAGAAGAAAAAAATGGAGAACTGACCAGCAACCGTCCAGTCAAGATCGGAAACCCGCCGCAAAAGGTCTTCGTCAACGTCGACACGGGCTCGTACGAGCTCTGGGTCAGCCCCAACTGCAGCAACTCGGACGACGCGCCCCTCTGCCGACGCAACGGGCTCTACTACCCGGAGCGGTCCTCGTCGGCGGTCCGGGTGGGCGGCACGCGCCACCTCGTGTACGGCACGGGCGAGGCGCTGGGCACCTACTGGGCCGACACCATGAAGGCGGCCATGATGCAGATCCCCGAGGTGCAGTTCATGGTCGCGAGCGACTCGGTCTACGCCTACGCCGGCGTGCTCGGGCTCGGGTACACATACCCCTGGACGACGCCCTACCCCTACACCATGATGCAGATGATGTGGGCGTACGGGCTCATCAAGGCGCCCATATTCAGCCTGGGACTGGGAGGGGAAGGGGAAGGAGACAGTGGGTTCCTATCTTTTTTTCTTTTCTGTTTTTCGTCCGCCATGTTTTTTATGCCGTCGTCCCTTCTGTCGTTCGAGGCGCACGCATGCTGACGGGGTATGGCTATATTATTGTTGCCTTCGGGTTTGTTAATTGACACAGGCGAGATCATCTTCGGCGGCGTCAACGTGTGGAAATACACGGGCAGGTTCGAGCCCATCCCCATCTGGCCGCCCATCGACCAGCAGGACCCGAGCTGGCTGCAGTACTGGGTCAACGTGACCTCAATCGGCATGACCAAGCCCGGCGAGAACAGGACGGCGACCTACACGCGGCCCAGCTTCTCCATGCCCATGCTGATCGACAGCGGCTCTACGCTGAGCTACATGCGCGAGGACATCGTCGCCACCATCGCGGCGCAGTTCAACGCCAGGGTCGACGCTGGGGGCACGTACTGGGTCGACTGCGCCTATCGGGACATGAAGGGCTGGGTCGAGTTTGGCTTCAACCATGGGAACATGGTCATCAGCGTCCGGTACAAGGACTTCATCTGGAAGCAGTACCCCGGCGGTTGCCTGCTGGGGGTGCAGCCTGCTGATCATGACAGCGTGGATTATGTGCTGGGGGATACATTCCTCAGGGCCGCGTACAGTATGTCAAACCCCTCCTGATATTCTCGAGCGGAGATGTGTCTTTCTTTGCTGACATCAGCCGACAGTGGTGTTCGACCAGCAGTCCGACGTCGTGTGGCTGAGCAGATGGTACAACTGCGGCGACGGCGTCGTCGTCGTCGGCGAGAAGTCGGCGGACACGCAATGGGCGTTGGGTGAGTGTTGAGCACGAGGATGGGCCTGTCATCAGTCAACAACGGAAAATCATACTGGCGCCTCGGTTTTTGGATTGCTCGTTGGGCTGGCGTTTATAGGTAGAGGCGGCCCGGGGGAGGAGCGAGGGTCACTGGAGGGGGGGATCCAATGTTTAGACCTGCATCAGCGAGTCAACCTGCAACCGGTCCAAGCAATAGTCGCATTCCTTGCCCCGCCTCGAGCAAAAACAAACTTGATTTGTCTCGTCATACATCCGGACCCCTGATGCCATCGCTTAAGGGTCCCTGCCTCGTCCAGATGTTCATTCCAATCTTCCATCCCTTCGTGACCGACAGCCCGGCATGCAGCGTCCTCTGGTCGCCCACGCCGTTCGTGTGCAGGTTCTCCCAGTAGACGGCGTTGCCCTCGACCGGGCGGAACGTGACGCCATTGTCCCACGGCTCGTCGCAGTCGACCACCCCGGCCGGCCCGCACCACTTCTGGTCCCTCGGCGCGTCCACCAGGGGGAAGTTTGTGCCCCCGCCCACGATACCCTCCTCGCCCGGCGACCTGGAGCTGTTGGAGACGGCGACGTACGCGAAGAACGAGGACAAGCGGTTCCCGCCCAGCGCAGCGGTCGCGTGCTGCGCCGCGTCGGTGAACCAGTCCGTGTGGAAATGGTAGCGTTCTCCCGGACCGTACTTCACCAGCTGGAGGGGCTCGAGCTGGGCGCGCTGCACGTCGTGGCCCTGGAAGGCGAGGGCGCGGTCCTCGATGCAGCGCACGACGGCGTCGCGGGGGACGTTTGTGGATTGTGACGTGCGCACTCGGTGTATGGTTTGACCGCTGTCGTCGCTGGCGTCGTTGGGTGTGACGGCGGAGTGGGAAAATGTGCCCTTTCTATCCATGGTATCCTTGGTTAGCTTCTTGGTTCTTCCCCAGTGCAAGACAGTGAAAGAAGACGCTGAAAGAGAACAAAGACACAAGAGGGGATGTCGCCGTACGTCACATCTTGGAGGTGCTCCCGCTCTTGCGGTGTTATGAAATCGTGGATGTAAATCACCAACGGCGATTTTGACACGATCTGGACTTTGTATGCTGGGTGCTGGCACTCGAAATAGCTGAGCAGTGGTTTCTGCACAACATCGGTCGAGCTCGTCGCTGGTGTCGCAAAGCTAACAATCGCCGCCAGCAGCGAAATGGTTGATCGAATGGAAGGAGTCATCATAGGAGCTTGGGTACTTCCTTCAGCAGCTGGTAGGAAAGGGGACTGGACGATGAATGGACTGGTGCGGGAAGAAATGGAAAAAGACCTCGACGACCCTCGTCTCATTGAATCCCCTCTAACTTGCATCCAGCAGAGGACGTGTAGAGCTCGGATGTTGCTGCCGATTGCTGAAACGGGGGACCGTCTCCACAGGAGCTCAACAACCTGAATTCCCATGTGGAGCCCCCTCACCAAAGACTATTTTGACAGTTTGACAGGGATAGCTCGTCAGATATTCGCAGACTGCAGGCCCCTGATGCGCCCCTGCGGCGGCTGCTGTGGATTCCTGCCAACTATTACCCCGCAAAGCCAATTCCAATCTCCTGAGTCCTGCCGGACTGGGCTGAGGCCATTTGGAACCCTACTGGAGGCTCAACTCAAGTCCCGACCACTCTCTTCTATCTCCCAATATTCCATGATCCTCGTTCGTCTTATATCAAAATACCACCTCCTTGGGCATAATACACTGCTTATTTTCCTCACCATTTGAACAATTGACTTTTGGATATGCCCAGCAAATGGCCATGAGTGTTTTCGTTGCCTTTTGTCTGTTCTTAGCCCTGGAAGCTGGCAGGGCGCTGGGCTGGACCCATGTCACCGAGGCAAGCTTCAAGAAAGGCCTTCGCTCGAATGAGTACACTCTCGTTGCTTGTGAGATATCCCAACTTTTGTATATCATCCCTCAGCAAATTGATTGCCTCGCTAACCTACTGGGAAGTCGTTGATGTATGTCTAGGAACGCGCAAGATCCCAGTTTCGTCTAACCATTGCTGACCTGGCCCGTCCTACGATCTCGTATCCAGCCTTCCCAGTACGTCCTCGGTCCGCCGATCCCCACTGTCAAGAGCCCGAAGCAAACTGACATACCATTTCAAGAGATGCGAGTAAAACTCTGGAGGCAGAATGGACATCCATCCAGGAGACCGAGCGCGACCACAATGTGATTTGCCTCGACTGCGACACAAAGCGGAAGCTGTGCGACGAGTTTGACGTTGTGTCGTACCCTGCGATCCGGCTATACCATCAAGATGGGCGGATGGACAGGTATAGAGGTCCGCGTAAGGCATCTGCGTAAGTATCGCTCCCTGGTTTTATGTTCCCAATTTCTCCCTACGACAGGGAGTGTCTATGCCACATTCGGTATGGCTGACTCCAAGGCTTCCGGTATCGACCAACAGCATCGTGCCTTTCCTCCGACGCGCCCTCCGCCCCACGGTCTCGACACTTGACGAGAAAAACATCACCTCCTTCCTCGCGGTCGACGACGTCGTCTTAGTTGCCCATGTCGAGCCCGGAGACGACTCGCTGGCCGCCCGGTTCGTCGCACTGGCGGGTCAGCTGAGGGATCGATATTCTTTCGCCTTCGGGCCTCCTGCGGAGCAACAATCTGCGATTGGTTGCTTCAACAACCAGGACAATGAGCAGCACTCCTCGTCGGAATTTGCCACTATCGAATCCCTCGAGCGGTTCGTCACAGTCTGCACCCGACCCGTCATCGTCGAGTTGACGAGGCGCAACGAAATGGAAAACTTGAGCGTTAGTTCTTCCCTAATCCTCGTCCTTCACTCCCCACCTGGCTGAGGAGGTATGGCCGCGCTGCTGATTTGTCTCGTTTCCGAACGACTACTTCTAGCTGGGCAAGAGTCTTGTGCACTACTTCGTCTCGACTGAAGATCAACGCGAAGCATACCTGAAGGAGATGCGGCCCCTGGCCAAGAAGTACCACGAGTACCTCCAGTTCACCACGATCGACACCAACGAGTACCCAGAGATGGTCGAGGCGCTGGGCCTGTCGCGGGGCTCAACCAACGCGCTCTCGGTGCTGAACCCCCAGAACGGGGACGTCTTCCCTTACACCGGCGGGCAGAAAATCACGGCGGCAGTAGTTGAGGCATTCTTGATCGACATCATTAACGGGAAGGTGCAGGCCTTTGGGAAGGGAGGTCAACATGCGACTTCGGGGACTGATAGGGTGCAGCATGAAGAGCTCTAGATTCTTGGTCAACGCGATCTATCGAGGTTTGTTGGAGTATATCTGTGCCCCATATGGACTCCGTGTCTGCGTCGTTGCTTTCAAGGATCTGTGAGGCACGCAAAAACGGTCAGCACATCCCAGCTACCGCTCTTGGCATACACGCATGCTCGTCCGCAACACGGAACTTTGTCTCTTAAGCTAGGTAGAGTTTAACATGGTTGTACATCTTTCAAGAATTATTGTTTCGGGGCCCAGTCTGCCAATATCAAGGCAGTAATGAGCCGCGATCAACCAGAGCTATTTACACAGGACAAATAGATCGTACCGGTGTTGGTGGTTGATTATTTACCCCCCTATTTGTCTCAAAGGTCAAGGTCAGGGAAGCGAATATTGAAAATGCAAATCATCGTCTCCTTTTAGAAAAGCCTCCGCAGCCTCTTACTCCAACAAACGAGAGAAACGACAGAATGGAACTATCGCATGCAACGTCTTAGAAATTGATAGTTGAGGGGAAGGGTTGAGGGGAAGGGCTTAGTGGTACATTTAAGCCAATGCTAACATTACAAAGATGATTGAAGAAGAATTTCAAATTCCCCTGTTAATCTCTAAGTGGCAAAGCATAGCCACTCGTCCTGGGTATGCAAGGAACAAAAGAAGACAGGGTCACTGTCGAAAACGCCCTTGGCTCTTCTGTTGTTACACTTCCCACATATTAATTAGAGGTGAGGCCAGTTGGTGCTGACCTTACAGCGCCACCAACCTCTTTTTTTTTTCTATGGGGGGGTGTCTAACCTTAGTACTCTATGCGTCAAGACTCGGATCTGTCCATGATCGTGATACACAGCAACGCCGAGTATTTCTTGGCCACTGAGATGTTCTTGGCCGTCCAGACTCTGCAAGAAAATAACAAGTTAATTAGTGCTAGTCCGGTACAATATTCCTGGTTGTGAGAAGGAATGCCGTTTTCATGAGGCCAGTTTGGGGATTCACACACCTACAGAATGCGATCATGTCCGCAGCTCCCTCGGGGCATCCACCAATACAAAAACGAGGACCGGAGTGAATTGTGGCATCTTCGACACCTCCTCCAAGACCCAAGGGTGCGAACTGACAGCCGTCGGGATCGCTCCTTGGCGTCCCCACAAGAAACTCAGCTGATCCAGCTGCAGACCAATCTTCTCCGTCAGGGGAGCGTTTTGCCGCCGCTCCCGCAGCCATGAAGTGGTACAGGTCGCAAACATCTCTTCCCAGGGCTGATCGGGGTCAGGTGGGTACTGGACATCGAGCTCGTCCGGGCGCAACGGCCTGTCGCGCCACTCGTCGTACATGTGGACGTCCAGGTATTCCCGCAGTCTCGCGACCATGAGGCTGAGGTTGGGATCGAGACTCAGGATGTCCATGATCCGTTCGAACTCCGCTGTCTTTTGCAGGTCGAGGATTATGGTCGGGTTGTGCGAGAACATTCTGCGGCAGACCTCGGGGCACCAGGACGAGTGGAGGGTGATGGGGAGCCTCATGCTGTAGTAGACCTCTTTGAGGTTGCTGAAGTAGCGAGGGTTCGCCAGCATGTGAATGTTGCGACGGAAGGCATCGATGAGGACGGTTCGTGTGGCGCGGTAGATGTCCGCGTACTCCGGGACGAACCAGGCGGGGATCTTGCTGTCTGTCTCGGGGAGGTGCCCCTCTTGCCCACCTTGCTCTTCTTCATCGCAGCCTCCTTCCTCCATCCCTCGCTCGATGTCGAATCGCAGCAGGTAGCGCGAGCCGGTCCAGCAGGTCTTGTCGGTTTGGATGTCGAGAACGTCCTTGAGTGGGTTGAACCAGACATCGAAGTCGGCTTTCGTGTCGATGACGGGCTCGTGGCGTTGCTGCAAGATCGACTTGGGCGCACGAGGGAGCCAGAGCAGACGGTCGCGGATTGCAGCCTGTCTGGCCAGTGAGGGGTGACGAACAACTTCTGGAATCCAGCAGTTCGTCTGATTCCATTCCTCCAGACGCGCCCTGGACATGCCCCCGCGGCAGAAATGCCCTGCCAGAGTGACCCTTGGAAGCACTTCATTAAGCATAGCAGCCCAATTGATCAGTCTTAGGGGCGTCGAGGGTCCGCTGGCAGCCGATGGGAGCCGAGTCAAATGCGCAAGCTTGTCTTTGAGCTTTCTGTTCTCGTCCTGGAGCAGCAGCACCTCGCGGTCTTTTCTGAGCACGCGCCCTCGCTCTCGGAGACGGATTCCCCGAAGCCAATGGATATAGTCGTTATCGGTATCCTGGCGGTTTCGAAACACCTTGAGAGCCTCATGGACGTCGCCATGGAAGGCGCCGGGTGCATCCTCCATTGGTTGAACGTCGAAGCCGTTGTACAGCTCAGCGAGTCGGTACTCGTGGATATTCTGCTGGGACATGGTGATTTGTAAGATCGATACTGGAATAATACCCAGTTAGAAATGCCTAGAACCAAAGAAAACTGTTGATGGATGATAAGCAATCTGTCGTTTCGATTTGCTCGTCCGCCAATAGTTTGGTACTTGGAAACGGGTATGGAATGTAAATGAGAGAATAATCAGTAGTTACTGAGGGGGTGGGCTCCTTCCTCGTCAGATGCGTATGAAGCCAGTGTTGGTCTTGTTCGTGCCTGCCTTTGCTGGCTGGGCTGCATGGGTTAGGTATCCACCTGCCGCTACTGTATCTTGGACAAACAATCTTTGGGAGGGAAGGTGCGTGGGACCCGACGTATGATAACGTGATGATGAACTGCTATCGGTGCTGTCGTACATCCAGTCTCATCTAGGCTCTGCCTGCCCTGTATTGTCTCTGCCGAAGGAACGTGGATCAGACCTGAGTTTGAACTGAGAGTTCCTTCAACTCCTCCATCAAATAGGCCGAAATCGTAGATAGGTGGTATATCTTAATAATATTACTAGTTAGGTGGGTAGGTGGCCAGCTAGCTAAACAGCCCTCCGACGATTGACCCATGGGAAGGAAGCCGTTTCAATTCCAGCCTCCTCAATGAAGCATGGGTGGTCAACAGACTTAACCTGACCATGGTACTCCTGTGATCACAGGGCCAGCAGGCCCCCGCTTGGTCTTCTTCCCATCATCATCCTTTCTCTTTCCCGATCCTCCGGAGCTGCCGCTGCCACTCCCGGAACCACCACCACCAGAGCTGCGAGCTGCCGTAGTCGCCGCCGAGCCGCTGGTCGCCACGCGGGTGATCCAGATCCAGTAGGCCGAGAGCCGGCGTGCGGCCTCGCCGACGTTGTTGTAAGGCTGCAGGGAGGCCATGAACCCGACGCGCTGCCTGATGGCATCCACGGTGAAGAGGGCCGGGTCCTCGGGCCGGGCGCGCCAGCGCGGTTCCATGGGGTCGACGAAGCGCGTCTCGTTGTAACCGAGGCCCTTGAGCACGGTGACATTGAAGGCCGCCATCATGGCGTGGTCCTCGTGGATCAAGTTGTGGCAGTGGAACATGTAGAGGCCGTCCCAGGCGGCGAAGACGGCCCGGACCGTCATCGTCTCGCCGGGCGCGAGCCAGACCACATCCTTGAGCCCCGTCGCTTCGTAGTTGAGCACGGCGCGCTTGTCGTCCTCCCGCTTGACCACCTGGAAGTCAACGAGGTGGATGTGGATCGGATGCGACCAGCCGCCGCCGCCGTTCTCCAGCGCCCACGTCTCTGCGGCTCGGCCATGACCCAGTTGTTCACGTCCGCCCAGGTGACGCCGTTGATAGTCCACTGCCCGTTCTTGCGCTCGAACCTGAAGTGCCTGTCTGCATTGTTCCGCGCCGGCAGGTTGGGCATGCCGGCGCGGAGGGAGCACCTGACCTCGGAGGTGTCGACCACGCTCGTCGAGCCCACCACGAACTGCATCACCTTGTCCGTGTGCAGGTAGTCCTTGTCCGTAGCGAAGTCCCGCGTGTTGCGCAGCGTGAGCTTCTTGCCCTTGTAAGGACTAAAGTCGAACATGACCTCCCACCGCTCGGCCATGGAAGCATACAGCGTCTCCGTCCGATGATGCCCGATGAGCAGGCCCGCATCAGACGCGATAACATCGAACGGGTTTTGTCAGATCTTCAGCCCATCCATCCCATGGGACCCTCTGTTTTGAGAGACGGGAGCGTTATCAGTCATAGCTTACATAGTGGGAAGGAAGCCAACACTATAGGGCCAAGGGCCTCTATGCCTACTAAATAAGATCCATGGAGATACATAGATGTGGGTTCCTTGATGTGGTTGACGGCGCGAACGATGTTCTCAGTTCCCCGTTGGACAATGAATGTTGGACCAGGGGAGACTCCGTCATCTCCTTGGAGTGTAGCATTGCCCCTGTCCGGATAGACGTTCTGCGAGAACTCCCTCTCCTCGATTTCGAAGTAGCTGATATCCTTCCCCGCCACGAGGTGCTTGAATGGGGTAGGGCTAAGAATCGACAATCAGTGCTGAACCTCCAAGCTTTTAACACGAACTCTCATCGTGATGAGAACCATGTAGGCAACAAACCAAGTCAGAGGCCAGGACTAACTTACAATTTTAGGTGCTTAACCGGGGGATTAGTAGTGGGAACTGGAACAGACGCTTGTATGGGGCACCCTCCCAGTCCTTGGCGAACGAAGGAGGAGCAAACGCCAACAAAGCGGCGGCCACGAGGGACAAGACTCGAAGAAGGGCCATCTTGGTGTCGATTTGTTGGCTGTTGCTGGCAGGGGAAAGAACTGCCGACACCACTGAAGACTATGTCTACCAAGAGAAAGAATGAAGAAACAAACCGAGTTTATATATATCACATCCCTGTCTCTCACGATCGTCCTGGAAGCCATGCTAGAACGAGAGTACGAGACAGAACACAAACATCCCACTCTAATTTGTTGGCGACCATCTAGCCGTAACCTATGGCTTTACTTCATGGCTATGGGGCCCAAGTCCATGGTGCAGGAACGGTGGCGGTCAAGGTTTGGCGCACGATATTACTGGGGGAGAACACCTATTCGTGCTATGGAGAAGACGTCTAACCTATGGACTGTACTCTCGACTGTTCACACAATAATCGCCATTGCCTTCCCCCGCAAAGAGCATAGATCGCGACATCTGCGTGGTCTGGAACACAGTCAACAACGATGAACCTGCAGGATCGTGCTAACGCGCCGTACTTGAGCCAAGACGGAACCGTCCTTATCGAGGGATAGCAATGACAGGCCAGCCCCCTGCGTGCCCAACGCGCAACGCAACGAGTGTTTGTCGGCTATCTGCGTGGAGGCATCTGGCTTCAGCCTCGAACCTTGACCTCTCCAGCGGCTGAGGTTAGGGGCAAGTTCACCTGGGCTACTCGCCCCTTTGTTTAGGGTCACGCTACTTGGGACCCTGCTACCTAAAAATCGGAAACAACATCCCAAGTGTCTGCGTTGGCATAGAGCATGAGTCTAACCCTCTCGCCCCTCCGTAGAAACTAAGACAGGCCCAGACAGAAAGGTTCTTGAGGTGGTATGGTCTGTGGACTCTCTTTCATCTCGAATCCAAGCCACATGGTTCATGCATGCAGAAGCAGGACGAAATGTAGGACCCGTCGTGCTCAAATTCTAGGCTTAGCTGAGATATCAAATGACCTTCACTGGCAATTTTTTCCTCAACATAGTAGGGTCTCCGTGGATGGTGCCAAAGAGGAAAACCTCGTATTCGGGGTTGTGAGGACTGTGGCAGACCGTAGGCCACCCTCAGTGCTCACCGAACAGCCCATTGAGTTAGGTTCGCGGGCCCTGAATTTATCCTCGTAAAGAAAAGCTAGACGCAGTCTGGCTAGCGACAGCCTCGACCGCACCCTTGAGGATGTTCAATCAACTAGGAATCAGATCTAACCTCTGGGTCGAGGACTTTGTATCCGTGTACGTGCTGAGCTAGCTCCATGCATCGCAACTCTAACCCTTTCCATCCCTGAACCCCTACTTCCAACGAATGCGCATTCCCCAGAAGACCTCACATGCGTTTCGGGCGTAAATAAGCAGCGAGAGGGTAGGCCGGTAGGGAAGATCCTCGGGTCGGTAATGTAAGGCTTGATCTCTTCTACCACACCTGGAGGCGGCTGAATCTCTCGGGGAAACCTCCTAAACTGGCGGGATAAGGGCAAATGAGAGCTATGCGCCCGCGCAGTTCTGCCTGTTCTGAGAGCGGGCGCTTTCAGTATGGGAGCCCGTATTTAATTTTGACAGCGGAGATCGAGCTTTGTAGCTCAGTCGAGGCTCGAGACCATCTGCGGGGAAAGATGGATTCTAGACTCGCTGGATGTGGTAAAACCAGATGTCTGGCTTATATGAACCAGACTAGAGGCCCCCTTACTTTGTCATCTTGGGTTGGACAGACCAGGTACTTCGCTTCACCTTCAGGTCGGAGAACTTCAAGATGCTCTCGTATATGGCTACACACCCTCTCTCTCGGATCCTCGCGGGCGTTTATATGCCATGTGGATGGCCAGGTGGATATTCCACTAGCCCTAACAAGTGCATTCGAGGGGTAGGTAGCCTCCTAACCCTACTTGATGCGTTGGGCCTCTCTAACTTAGCTCAGTCCCACTGCGACTGATGCCTCCCTCTTCAGCACCGAGGGAACAGTGAGTTTCCTAGGCCACAATGTCGTCGTCCCCAAGGACCGCCAAGTCGACTTCCCTGCTACGTTTGTCCTCTTCAAGGACTTCGTAGCGGATCGGGCCGGGTTTCTTGGCTATGGATTGAATGTAAGTGGGTTGGATCCCTGCGCCTTCCACCTCCTGTCCTCAGCTATTTGAGATACCGAGGAAACAAGAGCCAGCTGACCACGAGCGCAGGTAGTTGGCAATTGGGTCAGCGAAGTTCTGATAGCGGCACAAATCACCATCAGTCAGTTCTCTGTACAAGGAGGCATCGGCCTGATCAACCGGGTGAATTCGGACGGCTCCCTCACTTAGAAGACGGGCATGTCCTTCGCATCAACGACCCCAAGAGCGTCTTCGGTCTACCATATGAAAGTGACCCATTCTTCACCTCCGACAGGGAGAACCCGAGCATTTCCTCGTTCTCGGGATTTCCTATGTGCGTCCCACGGAGCAGCGCAGATCCGCCCTGCCCTGCGGCCAACAGGCCAGTGATGGTTGGAGGCGCAAGGCAGGGCATCTTGTGAGTCTTGATCTCGACATCCCCCAATGAAATTGACAGACGGAATGGGTGTTGACGAAATGCCGAGTACTGAGGACCCTCCTTTCAACGGCGCTGCGCCAGATCCCCTTGTGTTAGCCCCCTTCCTGCCAGGTGACTCTGTCAAGGACAGCGGCTTCAAGAGAGTGAACATCATCTATGCCACCGAGATGGTGGCCACCAAGGTGCTCACGGACCCTGCCCGTGGGGGCCTGGTCTATATCCGGATGGAGGATGCGATCGTGGGTATCTCCAGCCGTGACCCAAATATAGAGTCGGCGGCGATGAAGGTGAATTGGGTGCCTGTCTGTCACTCTGTCCGCCTGTGCACGATACGATCATGTCACCGAATAGCCGATGAGCGCTGACACGCACGTCTCCAACCCCAGGCCCAGATGGTCGGCTTCACGTCGGCTCCCGTGACCCGCATCGTCTTCTCGGCCATGGACATCGACGTCTGTACGGGACAGGTCACGACTAGGGAGGTCGGCTCGACCTCGACCATCGCCAGCAGCGCCCGCAAGAAGTTCGACTGGAGGGGGCCGAAGCCCAGGACGAGCACCCGCTACGCACGGGAGTACCTCATCACCCTCGAAGCGCCGCCCGTGACGGTCACGCGGAACGGGATCAAGGCCGAGCGGTACGTGATGCCCGTGTCGGAGTGGATCCAGCCGGGGCTGACCACGCCGGGGCTGACCACGCCGGGCCTCGCGCCCCCGCCCCACATCTTCGCGGAGATGGACTTCCTCTCCAAGGGGTTAGGCTTCGACGGCACGCACACCTGGGGGCCCCTGACGCCCTTCTCGCAGAGCCGGGTGACGACCTTCGACCCGGCCAGCTTCCCGCCCCCGGCCCCTCCCCCGGCCGCAACGACCACGGCCAGCAGCAACATGACCTCCCCTTCATCCTCCGCAGCGCCGTCGCCGTCGCCGTGGCCCGTCGTCGCCAACGCCGTGGCCTTCGTCGCGCTGACCTGGCAGTCCAGCCAGAGCGGCTCGCTGAGCGCCACGTGCCGGTCCACGGCGCGGGCTGGCGGCCAGAGGGCGGCCTCGATGTGGCTCGAGTACTCGAACAGGGATGGGGTTTTCTCGCAGGCAATGACATCGAGCGGCGCCGACGACTTCGCCTTCTTGGATCGTAGCGTCAGGCAGCCGAGCGGAGCTGTGCGGTGTGTGAGGAATCTGGGTGGGAGCGTCTCGCGGACTCTCTAAACTTCGTTGGTAGATAGCTCCCGGCTGGAACCCGGTAGGGCCGATGACGGTCTGAGTTCAGAGTTCCGAGTTCTGAAATCATGAATATGATGGTAGTGGCGACATCAGGAACCAGGAACATAGGAAGAGATATGTGGCGGGGTTGTTATGGGGGAAAGGAAGTGCCGACCGGAGTGAAGAAGATATGGATGAATGTGAGGCCTCGGGACAGTCGGCGGCAAAGGCGTGCCAGGGAGGTTCTTTCGCTGCTTGTAGTCTCAATGCAACAGCGAGGCCGCAGCTGGAATGCCCTGGACGAAGCGTGACATGTAACGGTGCAGCACACTTGCTTAAGGGATGGACAGCTGCCTCGCTCTTGACGAGAGTTATCTCTGTCTACATCCTAGAGAAAACTAACAAAGCCGCGCTGTTGCGAAGGGCACTTCAAGCCCCTCGTCCTCGGCACGTCGTATCCACCGCATGAATTTGTTGGACGGTCGGTCGACACCGTCTCGACGACCCTAAGGTTTGCGGCCCAGGAAGATATTACATCGTATTTAACGTCAGCGCCTTTTCGGGCGAGTCGATACTGGGCCGACCAGAGGACCTTTTTGCCTACCGTACTCCAGGCGGCTTTTCGGTCGCGTCGAACTTGTGGGGCGGGCCAGCACGTGAGCGATGCGGCACGCGATCTAGCGACCACGTTTCGTAGCAGCGGCGGTGACTCGTGGATGGCGAAACGGCTCGAAACCGCAAATTTCTACACCAACCGTGGGGGAGCTAATTGCGCCGATCCAAGGCGAGGCCAGCGGGGAAATCAAGATGACTTATGAAGGAGAGAGAGGGGCGAGGGGGAGGGGGGTTATGTTAGGCCCAAAACCTACCCGGGAGCAAGAGAACACGGACGGAGACTTCGAGTCGAGCTGAACTTGAACGATGTGAGACCGCTCTTCAGAAGAGGGACGCTACCGTTGATCGGATTGGCATTCCGTTCCTCCCCCGTTCGAGGACGGGGAGGACGCGATAACGGCTACGCGAGATGAGGAGCCCAGAAGCCCCCACTGAGACGGAAAAAAAGAGGCTAGGTTAGTTGACCTCTGGATCGGATAGCGGTCCAGATGAGCGTACGCCCTCATAGATTCTGCAATGTCCATTCCGCATTCGTAGTTCGTCACGCTGCCGGTGCAGCACGAGGGGAAATGTTCGCTGCGTGCTTCTAACCGTTCAACTCACCCGCGGCAAAAGATTGGCGGGTGAACCTGCCCGCATTTGGAAAGGAAGGCCGGCTAGCGAAGTCGGCTGTGGGGGCAAGACCGATGGGGCAAATGGGACCCCGCTCGGCCCGTGTCGCTAACGGGTTTGCCTCTGCTGCTCAATCAAGACATCCATCCTGGCGCTTATTGGCACGCATAGATATTCCGAATGAGTTTCCGAGGTAGGTGGTGCGGAGATGATTGCGGAGAGGATTGAGGAGGCGGGGGAGGGTTTGCAGCTTTGTTGCCAGATATTCGAGGCAGCAGCCGCAAAAAGTGCAGTTGTTCCTTCCGGCAAAGGGGGAGCGAGCGCGCACATACCGGTCGGCCCTACTCTCTGATCTCTGATTGGTGCGCATCAGCGCCATAACGGCGCGGGGAGGGTTCTGCCGACATGACGATAGTGCGGGGACAAGCCAAGCATGGATTCCCTTGCAGCTGCCTGGGACGCCTGCCGGTCTGCCGCGCCAAAGCGTGTGGCAAGCCAAAACAACCAAACCAAACCACCTTTACTCCTTTAGCATGTTAAGCAGGCTTGTCACCATAGCAAGTGCCCACGCTATCCAGGCTCTCCCATGCTTAGCCGTTGCCAGAGGATCACACCCGACACCCCCGCTGCGTGGCCGTTTTGCTTTCCTGTCCCAAACAAAGTCAAGTTCCCCCAGAAGTGCCCCAGATGGAGTCATGGAACATCCCCCCATGCGGACCAGTTGCCTACTTGTACAGGCGAGACCCTTGCCCACCTTGGCCACAGGTAAACCAGTCCCAAGATGCGACGAGAGCAATGGGAGAGCGACTGCGAGCCGTCATGCGAGGGTGGTTTCATTGGTGGGAGATGCAGAAACATCGTATGCCACCCTGGTGCAACTCTACGAGTCCACTCCCGCGACCCTCGGGGGAGTCGGTGCCTATCATTGCCCAGTTTGCCTACTTACCGCACCATGAGAGCTGTTCCCACCAGCAAAACCTAGCTGCTCTCTCGGTGCGATGATGGCACGTCGCCGAGGTCGAGGTGGAAGAAATAAGCGGCAGGATGACGGGACGGGGGTTCGAGACCTGCACCAAATCGAATCACTGAGCCTGGAACGGTCCGATCTGTAAAGACTGTTGTATCAAATATATAATGTCACGGCGGTGCCCACTGTAGCAGCATGCACGACCTTCCTGTCGGTTTTTTTTCCACGCGTGTCTGTATTGTTTTTCTTCCCACTTTTGACAGAACCTCTCTTTCTGTTTGCTTTTTCTCCGCAACCCTCGTGGAATATCTGGGCCGTGTGCCCTCCCAAGCATCCAAGATGGTCGCTCTTCCGAAGATCTACAACCCCTACTTTGTGGCCATTATTGCCACAATGGGAGGCATGCTGTAAGTGACGCCGAACGCGAACGCGATAGCGTAGGGAAATGCCCTAAATCCCCCCCAAAAAAGGGTTGAGACGGGCGAATGGATGAACTTTTGACTGACATCTCCCTCCCACCTTTGCTTCTTTCGCCCTCAACTGCAGCTTCGGCTTTGACATCTCATCCATGTCAGCCATCGTAGTCTCGGAGCAGTACATCACCTTCTTCAACAACCCAAGCGGCATCATCCAGGCCACGATAGGTGCGGCCCTCTCTGCTGGCTCCGTTGTCGGCTCTGCCGTGGCGGGGCCCATCTCAGACAAGATTGGCCGGCGTGACTCGCTCATGTTCGCCTGTCTGTTCTGGCTGATCGGCACTGCCGTACAGGTGGCGGCCCAGAACTGGGAGACACTGGTGGCCGGCCGCGTGCTTAACGGCTTCACGGTCGGCATCACCTCGTCCCAGGTGCCCGTCTACCTGGCCGAGATCGCACAGAAGGACAAGCGCGGCTCCCTGGTCATCATCCAGCAGCTCGCCATCGAGGCCGGCATCCTGATTATGTACTTCATCGGCGTCGGCTGCATCAACACCATCCAGGGCCCCGGGGCGTTCCGCGCCGCCTGGGGCACCCAGTACATCCCCGTCATCTTCCTCATCGCCGGCCTGCCCTTCCTCCCCCGCTCGCCGCGCTGGCTTGCCAAGGTGGGCCGCAACGAGGAGGCCCTCGCCACCCTGGCCAACATCCACGCCGACGGCAACCAGCAGGACCCGCTCGTCCTGGCTGAGTATGAGGAGATCACGACCTGCCTGCGGGCGGAGCTCGAGTCCGGCCGCGGCTGGCGCAAGTTCTTCAAGAACGGCATGTGGAAGCGCACGATGGCAGGGATGAGCGTGCAGGCCTGGCAGCAGCTGGCCGGCGCTAACGTCATCGTCTACTACCTGACCTACATCGCCTACATGGCCGGCCTCTCGGGCAACGTCGCCCTCATCACCTCGGGCGTGCAGTACGCCGTCTTCATCATCTTCACGGGCGTCATGTTCTTCTTCATCGACAGGTCCAGCCGGCGGATGCTCCTAATCTTCGGCGCCCTCGGCATGGGCCTCTGCCACTTCGTCGTGGGCGGCGTCATGGCCTCGTACCACAACCTCCGGCCGGAGGGCGTCGGCAACCCGCCCAACGCCAACATCGTCTTCGAGGTGCACTCGGGCAGCCCGGCCAACACGGTCATCGTCTTCTCCTACCTCCTCATCGTCGTCTATGCCCTTACCCTGGCCCCGGTCTGCTGGATCTACGCCGCCGAGGTCTGGTCGCTCGGCACGCGCGCCACCGGCATGGCCATGGCCGCCCTCAGCAACTGGGTCTTCAACTTCGCCCTCAACATGTTCACCCCTCCCGCCTTCATCAACATCAAGTGGAACATCTTCATCGTCTTCGGCGCCCTCTGCATCGCTGCCTCGGCCTGGTTCTTCATCTTCTACCCGGAGACCTGTGGCAAGACGCTCGAGGAGATCGAGATCATGTTCTCCCACGAGGGGCCCCGACCCTGGCAGACCAAGGTGGGCGAGTCGCGTCTCGAGGCTGAGATCGAGGCCGTCAAGGCCAGGAAGGCGGGTCATCACGGCGACCTCGCTGAGGTCGAGACCGTCCCCGCTGCGCAAGAAAAGGTCTAAAGGTGGTCTGTGGTCGGCGGCCGGCTGCTGGAGGAGAGTTGCGGCGTTCGGAGGAGAGTGATACCAAGCGTATATGGGGGACGCAGCTTAAAAGTGACGCCCTCGTGTAGCAAGATTAGGTCTGAACAACCTCAGTACGATGAGGGATATAATTCGAAAGCTGTGTGGTTTGTAATCCATTCGTTCCTATCGGCGCCCCCGTTCTCTCCCTGGCCCGCGCCGTCCTCATACACAGCCTTAGAACCGCCATCCAGACCAAATACATCGAATCTCTTTTGCTTCAACACCCGTAGGCAAATACCACCGGTATCCAACCCAGGCGTGCATCAGGCACACGCGCACCCTCGTTCCGTATCCCATCGACGGGCCCCTTAACTCCACTTCGAACTTCCCTGGCAATCGGCCATCGGCAACCTGATCGAAGCTCGGCTGCGACGACGACAACAAGTGAGCCATCAGCGGGGTGAACAATCTGAACATTCCCTCTGAGAATATCCCTCCCCACCAACAAGTATTTTACTGCCATGTTGACTAGGTCCATAGTCGACCCGTAAGGCGGCCTGTAAGCCAACTCGACATACGCAAGATCCTCAATAGTCATCCACGAGCAGAGAGCCATAGCAACCACATCTATTCGCTATTCGACGCCTCTGGCACCAACTACTTTCTTCATGCCGAGCACTGCCACTGTGAGGTATAAAAGTACCCGCCCACGGAGACCCCGGGCACCCTCCAGCTAAGGGATAGCTCAGCCAATTGCGTAGCGGCTCACACTAGTTTATGCATATAGGAATGAGATTTTGTTCTATGTTAATTTCTCTACCCAGATAAAAGTCAAATCTAGTAATATGCGCCGTAAACCCAAAACTATTGTACAAATTCAAACTCGTAATTACACTTCATCCCTAGTAAGATAAATGATCTCATATCCGTCGGTTGCGTCTAGAAAATCTTGCTGAGACGGCTTGCCCCTTTGAGAAGCCCCCCTTTCGGTTTTGGCAAGACCTTAGGAGCGGTAATCTTCGGCGCAGAAGGCTTCTTCACAACCTTGGGAGGCGAAATTTTAGGCGGCTGCTGTTTGGGGGGAGCCTTTTGAGGGGGCGCTTGCTTTGGGGGAGGCGCCTTTTTAGGAGGGGCTTGCTTTTGGGGGGCCTTCTGAGGGGGTGCTTGCTTTGGAGGAGCCTTCTGAGGGGGAGGTGCCTTCTTCGGGGGTGCTTGCTTGGGGGGCGCCTGCTTTAGGGGGGCCTTCTGAGGGGGAGGTGCCTTCTTAGGAGGAGCTTGCTTTGGGGGCGCCTTCTGAGGGGGAGGTGCCTTCTTAGGAGGGGCTTGCTTGGGGGGCGCCTTCTGAGGGGGAGGTGCCTTCTTAGGAGGGGCTTGCTTGGGGGGCGCCTTCTTCGGTGCTTGCTTTGGAGGAGCCTTCTGAGGGAGAGGTGCCTTCTTAGGGGGGGCTTGCTTGGGGGCCGCCTTCTTCGGGGGCGCTTGCTTTGGAGGAGCCTTCTGAGGTGGAGGCGCCTTCTTGTTGGGTGTAGGCGTGGGCGGCTTCTTCTCAGCCTTGGGCGGCTGTTGCTTAGGGGGAGCCTGTTTGGGGGGAGCCTTCTTGTTAGGTGTAAGCATGGGTGGCTTCTTCTCAACCTTAGGTGCTGGTGCCTTGGGTGGTGCCTTGTTGGCAGTTGGAGGCGTGGGCGGGCTTTTCTCCTTTGTCGCCGCTGGCTGGTTGGTGGGCTTTTTCTTTATAGGCACTGGTAATCGCGAACCTGGGGGCTTTATGTTAACCTTCGGTGGCTGCTTTGGGCTCGGCGGTGGCGTGAGCGGGGATTTTGGGGCCTGTGATGGCGGTTGCGGAGTCTTCTTCTTGTTGGGAGATGGCGGTGGTGTCAAAGGATTGTTGTTCTTCATGGTGGGCTTGTCTTTATTCGCATTGGCTGGCCTGCGAGTGTTGCCCGGGGTGTTGTTCTTCGTCCTGAGCGGTATCCTGGACGGTGTTCCGGGACCGCCACCCCCGCCGGGTCGAGGCTTTTTCGGCGTATCATCCTTCTTCGGTGGCCCCGATGATCCCGGGGGGTCCTTCTTTGGCGGGCCCGGTGGCCCAGGGGGAGGAGGCTTCGGCTTTTTGTCATCGTCGCCACCTCCGCCAGATGGCCTATCAGCCGGTTGCTTCCCTTTGCCCTCCTTAGGCTGAGTCGGCAAATTGGCAGGGGCCTCATGCGATGTTCCCTCTTTGCCAGTCGGCCCATCCTTTTGCGGCTTCCGTGGTGGTTGCTTCTGCTCCGTAATTGGAGGAGGGAGCGGTTTCGGCGGCGGCGGCGGCCAGTTCCCACCATTCTCGGCCTTCTGTTTCTCCCAGTGTTCCCGGTTCTGCGGGCGAGGCGGCTGGCGTCCCAGCGACTCCCGCTCCGAGGGAGGCGCAATGCCGGGCGTGCCCTGGATCTTGCCGTCCTTGTCCTTCAAAGGTACTGGCCTGTAGGTGTTCTCGATTTTCTTCTCTGGGAAAAGATAGTTGTTCGGATCGTTCTTCGATTGCCCGGGCTTCCTCCTGCTGCTCCCGCCCGGGTTGGATGGCGGCGGTGGTTGCACGCTTGATCCTGGCTTGGAATGGGACCGTAACGTCCTACCACCACCAGCAGGTTGAGGGAGTGTCTTTGGCGGGGTTGGCGGGGGTGGCGATGGTGGGGATGGTGACGATGATCCCGACCCTGACCCTTGGCCCTGGCCCGGCTGCTGAGCGGGCTGTTTCCCTTTGTCAACCGGCTGCTTCCGCCCGTTCTCCTCCTCTTTGGATATCTGCGAAGGAAGTCGCGCCGGAGCTTCATGAGCACGCCGCTGGCTCTCGTCCAGGGGCAGCCATCCAGGGTTTGGCTTCAACTGCAGATGGGCCCGCTGGCTCTGGTGCTCCTTCTCGAACTGCTTGGCAGAAGATTGCATACTGCCGGTGAGGGCGTTTTCCGCTGAAAGTGTTTCCAAGTAACGTCAGTTGGCTTCCAAGCTCTAATGCTCCTATGACCCAAATAAAATATCCTGGGGTTGGCACGAGGCTGGAGGTAGATAAGCGGTAGGGAAAACTACTTACTCTTGAAAGAGCCGTCAGGCATCTTAGGCGAATGGTATGACCCTTTTCCGTGCACTTCTTCGTATTTCTTTCTCCGCTCCTCTTCGGGGATCGAATATTTCCCCCCCGACTCGTAGTGAGGAAGCTTTCTCACTGTCGTGTCTGTCTGCTGCTTTGGGTTGTTCTGAGATGCAAGGGTCTTCTCGTCGTTGACCAAAGGCTCCTTTGTCACGGGATGTATCCCGGCCTCTGGAATGCCCTTTAACCGCTGGTTCCTGTTCTGCGGCGCATCGGGGCGGTAAGGATGGAAGTCCCCGTTGCCTGGGAACTTCTGGATGGTGTCTTGTGTATGCCGCATGTGCTCCGGCATCCAGTCATCACCTTCGTATCCAACAATGTTTTTACCACCTTTTAAAACTTGTTTGTCTGTTCTCCCTGGAAGTGGCGCGTCCTCAGGTCTCGCCCCTGGGTCATTCGCGGGAAAAGGCGCCGCATTGGCCAGCTGAGAGTGGAGGAGGATGAGCGGCAATATGCCGTGACAGAACCGAACGAGATGCATGGTCCTGTGGATGGGCTACCCCTGGAGGTGCCAATAGGTGAATGTGTAGCAACTAAGTGCGGATGCAAGAAGAAAATGATTGCGGTATCATGTGTGTTAAAGACTCAATGTGCCAAGCCGGAAGCAAATTACTTGATTCTTCATCCGTAGGTTCTAACAAGCCCAGATTCTTGACATCGTTTTACAAGTATTTATGTCGATGAAATTTCAAATAAACACTCAGCAGAGCATCTTTGATGAACGCGTTGAAATCATTGTTGGTTGACAAGACAGTAATTCCCTATTCTGGAAGGAAGTGGTTTAAGGGGCAAAGGAGCTCAAGAAGTTCCCGGAACCATCAACTCTCCGGTGTTATTTAAAATAGAGAAGTAATGGAGGGTGAAATCTGGTGGGGGATCTATATGGCCTCCAGTCACACATGCTAATCTTCTGCTTATTGGCCTTGGGGGCCGTTGGAATGACAGTAAACATCTTCTACACTGAGACAAAGGCCACCCACTTTACGTAGGTACTCCGCGGAAGAGGAGCCAACTCGAGCCCAAGAAAGTTGCGGGCTTATTTAATTGCTGAGATGGTGGTGGCGACCATCAGCGTTCCCATCAGCTCAATCCTGCCGAACAGGACATACTCAGGTACGAGCGTTGCGGCCAGGCCATGTAGGGTCAATCCTGTCAGATAATTGAGGTCCCCTGAAGCGCACGCTGGTGTGTCATATCTGCTGATCTGCTTTCATTTGCGTATTAATTACTCCCTTTGAGTGTGAGAAAACCTCAGAGAATTCGATCTATGCTTAATCTGTGGACCAGCAGAGAATTTCAGCCAGATATTGAAATCGCCTCAACCAGGAGGTAGGCACAGGCCACGTTCGAGTGCTGTTTTCTCGAGGTTTTGTCGTACTACAAGGGATGACTAGGCAGGCTTTTTTTTTGGGTCGCCCCGAGGCATCCCAATGATGGTGAGGAGGTGGCATTGGCTCTCAGCTGAATCAGCTGTTGGCACCGCCTTGCACATATGTGACATTATTTTTATATCAGCGCCTCTACCCCGCTAGATTTTTCCTCCAATTTTTTATTCGAGTAACCAACAAACAGAAAAACTCACCAGGGTTTCTACAGTTCCTGAGACTGAGCAAGTAATTACCAGGGATTGCTGTTTTCTGGAATTTCCCCAGCAGAGAATTGTCTGCAAGGGAATCTGCAAGAAAAGAACCGCCAAGGTAACCTAGGGTCTCTCAATACCTAGGAAGTAGGTAGGTACCTCAGGTATTTAGTCTAGGTATTGGTATCAGATCACGCAGTGGGTGGCTGAGACCACATTTGAGATGGCGGCGGTGCTGGCTGTGTACTTGCGTCGAAAAGTGGGCCCTGCGGCTCCAGCTTCAGTATTTAAGGGTAAAAGCTTATCACGCCCTCCCAAATCCTCATTCCCCCGGTTCCCTACGGAGACACAGTCCCGGAGGCCCAGAAGATTCACCTTCGCATAAAATGGACGCCCAACAGCCAAGTGGCTCGATCATTCCGGTCTTTTGTACCGCTGCGGTCCCCGTCCAGGTAAGCCTCCAATTCTCGGCCACATTGCGCCACATCTTGGCTTTATACCACTCAACCCTTCGTAACGCACTCACATGAGACATCCCTTACACTCAGCAGATGCTAACATATCTCCCTCTCCAGGTCCTGGATCGCCTCATCGAGTGTGACTCGACCCACACAACCAGCGACAGCTTTCGCCTCCGCTTCATCTCCTCAGCTGAAACATCACGCGAAGCCCTCGCCAAGATCGACAGCGCCTCAGAGCGGCCGGTTGACCCCTCATTCACCTCACCGTTCATCGACAAGACAATCGAAGAGCTAAACGATTTCTTCATCGACAACATCCGAGGGCTGCAGGAGTTCACCTACACCATGTTTATCGTGCTAGACACGAAGGCAGCCTCGGCCGCTACGTCCAGTAGCGATGGCGAGTGTGTCGTAGTACAGTCAAGCAGCAGAAAGAGGAACGCAAATAGCTGCGGTGAAGAAAAGCAAAGTGGAGAGGAGGGTAAAGAGGAAGGCAGCGATGAGGAGGGGGACTATGAAATCCTGACACTCAGAGCAGACTTTTACGCCGCCAGGCAGGTCCTCACTATGGTAGAGATTGGGAATGAAAGCCTGTACGACGGCAGAGATCCTAGCCAGCTGCTCAGTGGCAGTGACATACCACTGGAGCTGTGATTCACATAATCTTAGATAGGCACAATGGACTTTTGAAGTTGAGGCATGGGCAAGACGTGTTGTATAGAAGTGGAACATCCCCTTGATTGAGCTTTCTGTCCCTAATTAGTTATCAACACTTTTGCCCGATTACCAAATAAACCCCTTCATTCATAGCCATATGAGCATCCTGGAGAAGGGTAAATCCCCTGCTAATTGCTATAAGGAGTCTGTTTCTCTCGGGCTTTTTCTTGATCATCAGGTAGGTATCTCATACGACGCGTTCGACAAGACGGAGAAGGGGAGACCAGAGAACAACGCCGTGCTGATGAGCATATGCACAACGCATAAGTAGAAGACAAGAGGTCCGATATGCCGTTGCTTCAGTGGGGAAACCTACTTCAGGGTGAGAACATTTGAGTATCAGACGATAGAGGATAGTCGGCAGAATTACGAGAGTCTGGACGAGTGGTGCATGCGTGTAGGTCGGGACTCAGGTTGAAACTGCTTGAGTCTCAAGTGTGGTCAGCATGATACTGTCTAAGCCTCGGCATGGCGGTGACTCAGAGCTGGATCAAACGACAAATCGGTTAGCTGATAGGTTAACTAGCTCTTAGACGCCTTCAGCGCCTGTCGGTGCTATGCGGCCTATTATCTACAGTAGCCAAGTAGTATAGCGACGAACCAAGCAAGGGAACGCTATCTACGTGACCGTCGCATTTTGCAACGTCACCAACCCCCGCAACATCCAGAGGTAGTCTTGCCTCGGGAACGCCACCAAAGATCAGATTTAGGTCCCTGCGGCTCTCGTAGTTACCGCTGCTGGGGTTATTGCACCACTAGGAGATACAATTCAGCTAAGCGAATCTTGATTCATACATGTAGTGCGCGACGACTAGATCTGTGTTCACCATACCCGCAAAATATTCTATGATACTACGTGTGTGGCAATAATTGTGCTCCTAGACCTTTGTCAACATTTTCGCTGCATCGCTATTATAGGTTGATTGGATCGACCAAGAGCCAATCAAGCGAAGGCATATTGCGCTGTTGGTCTAGTGGTATGATTCTCGCTTAGGGTTCACCCTGATGCAAATTCTGCGAGAGGTCCCCGGTTCAATCCCGGGACAGCGCCTACGTTTTTGCGCTTAAGGGGGTGTTGCGGCGCTGTCATCTAGCACCATCTTCGCACCCCACGGCCCGCCTTCGCCCCTTGAAGTCTGAACCACCACCCTCGCTAGATAAGTAGGCCTGCCTCGCATTCCTTTAATTAACACCCACCCTCTTCCTTGCCTACTCCTTCTTCCTCGCAGCCCACGACTGCGCCGAGTAGGCACTCATCGTCAACGCCTTCTCGTCGAACCCATAAACCGCGTGCCTGCCCCTGACCAGCTCGCCCTCCAGTGTGATGTCGCCGCACTGCCCCGCCGGCGTCGCAACAAACTCGAACCCGACCGCCTTGGCAACGGCGATGACCTCGCCCAGCGACAGCTGCACCCAGGGCCCCGTACCGTAGAGCAGCGGGCCGAAGTTGACCCAATAGCCCCCCGGCCTGAGCAGGCCGGAAATGGTGTCGAGGTAGTTCATCAGGTTGCGCGCCGTGTCGATGAAGAAGTGCGTCACGACCACGTCGAACTTGCCCTCCTGGCCGCTGAAGACGGTGGTGAAGTCGCCCTCGACGAGCAGCACCGCGCTAGCGTTGACCGTCGCGTCCGGGAAGGTGACGCCCCGGAGCATGTTGGCCGTCGTGGCGTGGTGCGACCAGCCGTCTATGAAGGGGTGGGCCGCCTTGGACCCGGCGGCCCGGTGCGCCTCGAGGAATCGGTAGGCCACGTTCATGTACATTGACCACTCGTTATTGGTCACCTCGAATCCTACAGAAGGGGGAAAGGGGAGTGGAGGTGAGTTATGATGTTGCCTGAGAGCTAAAATCCCGATTCTCCATCTTGGCTAGATGGACACGGAATACTGTCGTTGTAGGAGTCCACATACCTCCAAGCGATGCGACCTCGTGGCCCAGACGCCCGAGACCAGCACCTGGGAGCAGGGCCTTGACGTCTCCCTCCGACCGATCCGGGAAGAGGGCCTGTAGAGTGGCGACGATGCACGGGAACGCGTCCTCGCGCTCGACACGGCCCCCGGCACTCCAGTCGCGCACGTAGTGCTTCAGTGCCTGGGATACGCTGATGCGGTCGGCCGTCCTCCCCGCATCCTCAGAGGCCTTGATGTGGCCGTCAAGCTCCTTCCTCTCGATCTCGTAAAACTCGAGCGCGGCGTCGACGATCTCACCACAGAGCTGGGCGTTGAGCTCGATGAGCTGCTCTACCGTCTCTATCTTCTTGGTGTACCCAACCGCCCGCTCCAGAACCTAAGCCACTCCCGAGAGTCGTCAGTCGGTGTGCCGCAAATACATGAACGCCGACGAAACCTTTTGTCTTCTGGTGGCGGGTTGTACTGACGTGCTGCTGCTTCCTCGAGACATGCTGGTAAAGCCCCCTCCATCGTTCAAGCTCGGCCATGTTGCGCTCCTTGTACCGGCTGAAGGCGAACAGCGCGTCCAGCAGCCGGGAGCGGGGGTGGTTCGTATCCCAGTTCCCATGGGACTTGCTCATGCGGGTGAGCAGCCTCTTCTTCTCCTCCTCGTGGCGTGGGCTCGGCTTGGCAGGCAAGTCGTCGAGACCGACGACGGCCTGGCCGCCTGGGAGGTCGACGAGGGAGTCCATGGGCACGGAGGCCAGGTCTTCCTTTGTGACAGTCGCATCGCATCTTGATGATTCAGCCGAGGCTCCCAGAATGCCATCCGCGGAGAGACTCAGCATCATCCATCGGAGAGACAATGCTAGCTTCATAGTTGTTACAGCAAAGGGGGCCAACAGTGCCTCAAATCTGTTCAAGTTTGATCCTCGAACGGCGAGTCGCGATTTAAAAAGGTGTCACGGAGACAGCGCGTGAAAGTCGTGGTGTTTTCAGGTGGGTTAGCATGGAAGACCAGCCCATTTTCTTTTTTCTAAAGTCAAAAACATTATGACCTCTGCGAAGGCTGGGGTGCTTTCTTGTCCATTGTGATCCAGATGAGAACCCGGATGGCTGCCAAGGCTCTCCTGCATCCATCGATCCCCTTAACAAGCCAACCCGTTCCAATGGCTTCCCCCGTTTTCGCACACATTCTTGTTTGTCGTGACACAAAAGCTGAATTCCACATTTCCAGAAAAGGTGTGGGAAACCCGCGCACTGGTTCCTTCAAGCGCGTGGCTGTAGTGTAGTCTAGGCGCTGGCCGCTGGGCTAATACACGTGAGAACCGCACCACCGATTCCACGAGAGGGATCGCGCATCCGCCTCGTTCCGGTAATAAGCACGGGCTATGCGGGGCCATGCATGACTGGCTCCCCACCCCGTACCGCAAAGGTCGGGCTCATTTTCATTTTTTCACAGTTCTTTTTTCCCAGTCCCGGGTTGTCCACCCCCACCCGTCACCCCAGGTAGCTTTCCCAAGGCCAAGCGGCAACCATGAGGAACAATGCAAGGAGATGACGCCTAACAGTAGTAAACTCAAGACCCCAAAGTAGGCAAACCCACCAACGACCCTCATACATACAAAGAACCGACATTGCTGGCAATGAATTGGTAGCTATCAGACCTGAAGTCGTCGCTGAGTAGGTTCGCGCTGTTTGCATGGAACTGCATCAGCTGCCTCGATTCTGCCCACCTGGGCCAGTTCCTATACCCGGACACGCCGACGTTGGGGTCGAGATTGTATAGGAAGTTGGTGTAGTAGGCCATGGTGCTCCTGCTGGCGTAGTTGGGCAGGATCCCGTAGAACACCTGCAGCAGGTCGCTACCGTGGAAGGTGCCCAGGATGGGCGTGCCGTAGTCGTACGACGAGAGGTACGACCAGCTCGGCACCGCCGGGTTCACCGCCGCCGTCGACTCCAGGAACGCTCGCCTCGTGAGCGTGAAGACGAGGTCGCCCAGGATCGCGGCCAGGCGCTTGAAGCCCGGATAGATCTCGTTGAGGATGCCCGTCCGGAAGGGCGAGCCCTCCGTCAGGAAGGGGTTGTACGTGTTGACGAGGGCCTCGAGCTGCGCGCGCGACGCCGAGTGGAACATGAAGGTCTGGAGGTAGTCCACCACCCTGGAAGTCGACGTGACGTTGGGCTGGAAGAGGGTGAAGAGAGTCCCTTCGTCCTCCTGGTCGCCGTTGATCATGGGCACTGCCGCGTACCTGCCCGACGCGACCAGGACGTCGGGGGATGCGACGAGGACCTTGCCGTCTGGACGGGGCAGGTAGGAGAGGGCCACGGATGTGTAAGAGAGGATGCCTGGGACGGAGTTGGCGGCGTCGAGGAACTCAGGGTACGGCAAAGCCCTCAGACACGCAAGAGTGTCAGCGGCGCCTGCACACCCGGCCGACTTAACCACGGCGGCATAGACTGCCTTGCCCTTGGGGCAGTCGAGCGGGTCGGCAGGGACAAGACTGCCCGAATTCATGATGGCGCCACGGAACAGCTTCTTGCCATTGTATGTGATATTGCCGCCGTACAGAGCCATCTGGTCAAATACAGAGATGGCGCCTGCAGACTCGCCCCAGATGGTCACCTTGCCAGGGTCGCCTCCAAAGGCTGCAATGTTGTCGGCAACCCACTCGAGGCCCATCCTTTGGTCGAGAAGCCCGGCGTTAGCGGAACCCTCGGCGAGGATCTCGGAGCCGGGCATGAAACCGAAGCCCCCGGTTCGGTAGTTGACTGCCACAAAGATGAACGGCTGGCCAATGTTCACACCATTGGTGAGTAGCGGGGTGCCATCGTACATGGCGGTGGAGCCAAGCTATGAAGACAATGCAACGTTAACCCCAGGCTTCAGGGCATCCCCACTTTCTTCTCCCCGTCGTCTAGGGTGACAGGGGGAGAAGGGGACAGGGACACACGGTGGCAGTGGGACAGGGGCATGTACCTGAAAAGCGCCGCCGAATATCCAAAACAGAACGGGCAGCCTGTCCCCAGCCTTTGTGCCCACAGGCCGCTGCACATTGATGTTCAGGCAGTCCTCCGTCTGCCCTGTAACCGTCTGGAGGAAGGGGCTGTTGAGCAGATTGCCCAGCACCTCAGTCAGGAGCGACCCTTCCGTAGAGACGAACATCTGCGGGCACGAAGGGGGCACCAGCATGGAGGCGTCGAATGTGCCCAGCGTGGACGACTTCTTCTGGGGCGGCTTCATGCGCAGCGGGCCCACGGGCGGGTCGGCGAAGGGGATGCCCTTGAAGGACTCGACGTTGGCCAGCGAGGAGCCAAGCACCGTCGCCGAAGGCCCCAGTGAGACCGTGACCATGGCGGCCCGCTCTTCCAGCTGCTCCACCGGCGACGGCGCCGGAAGGGCGGCCGCCTGCACCTCGATGCCCAGGAAGGCCGCCGCGGCGAGATACATCAGGGGGACCTTCATGGTCTCTGGGGTTGGCGTCGCTTGGCGCTGTGGGCAGTGGGAACTAGCAGAGCCTAAAATTAAGCAGGAAACGCGGTCGAGCGAGTGCGCAGGTGTCTGCTACTGCCGCTGCTGCTTCTGCTGCTGCTGCTAGTGAGTAGGAACCGAACCTAGACACCTTAGCTTGTTCTTGCTTGTCCATTCCCAGGTGCGGGAAATGCTGGGGCATATATAGCTTCATTGACGTCAATGCTGGCGGGAAGGGGGGGTTGCAGCCAAAGGGTGCGGCATCTCCCCTCACAAAATCGCATTGTTTAGGTGATCCACTACCGGATACAGAAAGGGTGTTGAAGATCGGTGCTCAAGTTAGATCCCAGAGTAGGATCCGTACAGGCCAGGGAGGCTTGCGGGAAATTGGGTGGGTTGGCACACCCGATGGCACGCCGCACGGCGCAGAGGCGACCCAGGTGACCTCGGACCACGGACAAGTTAGGAGATGCCCGTGGTCCTGGTGCTCCCTGGTGGGAAAAGCGGCGCCGCCCCATTAGCTCCATGTTGGCCAAGCCGGGATGGTAGCGGTCGTGCCAAAAGTTGGCCGTAAATATTGGGCAGGGCTGGGGAAAGTTGGAATAGGGCGGGAATGGATTTTTGGCACCCGAAAGTGTCCAGACAAAGCCGGGAATTCAGAGGAGATTGCGCGGTTCCCTGAAAAACACCTACGTACTAAGATTGAGCGCGCTTGCCTCCCAAGGGTCGGCCAACAATCAGCTAGTTGTTTAGCAAAATGAGAGATGAAAAGCGCGAAGAGAAACCGCAGTGGCTACCAGGATCTCAAGTGCACGAACTCGTGAAGCCTATCCAGCATGGCCCCGATTGAAAGGCTCAGTCATCACTGTCTCTTGCCTAGCCTCCTGCGATCAGCAACACTCGTGCGGATGCAGGGTGGGTGCCCATGGAAGAGCCCGCCAGGCACATGCCACGGGTTAGCTAGCATTCTATCCGTGTTCCTAACAGAAACCTCGGTACGGATATTTTCCCGCACTAATGCTGCAAGACATATCACGCCTAGCAGATCAGCAACGGTCTTCGTGACGGCGGCATTTGTGATGATTGTAATCAATGGCAGAAGAAACGGTGATGGCGGGTGACGGTTTCTGCTCTGAGGTTGTTGGGGGTGGGGTGTGGGGTAATACTAGCTCGGTGTTAAGGAAGCGCTACAATTTTCACCGTCCTCGCCAGCAGCGGCCAATGCTACACTAACACGGCCCCAGCGCGTCTTCCCCAGATTTTAGAGCAGTGATTGTGCGGGGTAAGCGCGGCCAGGTGACAGCACGTGGCCGCCGTGAGATAGCTATTCGGCGGTGAACACCTCCTCAGGAATGACTCCATCGACCACAGTTGAGAGCTTAAACCTTTAACGTGCTAATGCCTGGGTACGTAGCTCCATCCGAAGATACCTCGACAGGGGCTCGATCCAAAAAGAGTAAATAGCCCGTCTGGGGTATGCCTTTTTACTCTGCGAATGGAGTTGGAAAGCGAGACGGTTCTGTGCAACCTTACGGGAGGAGGGGCGCCTATATTTTGATAAACTCCATCCCCCAACTCGCGTCACAGCGCGAACACGAGTACGCTAGATTCGTGACTGCTGCTGCTGCGTGTGATGCCAGCGATCATTGGTTCATTCATTCGACCGACCTAACGCTAACCAGAATGATTATAGAACGGACATGGAATTATTCATCCATCCATTCTTGTCTGTCCCCAGTTCCCACCCTTACCCTGAAGGCCATCGACAACGGGGTGCCATCCTGATCGGGATCGAACTCAGGCAATAATTCTAATATCAATAGCGTCGATCGATAGGAAGAGTCTGTGAATTGCTACCCGGAGTCTTCCAACTATCCGTCTCAACGATAGCATATATTGTTATCGGAGCACGGTAGGTAGATCGTCCGAATCCACTGATGGAATATCCCGACCGTGCATCATTGGGCACCCTCCCAAGACGACCTGTTAAGATCAGGGGCCCAAATCACATACTCCTCTACTCTAGACAATCGAAAAGAACCCTCGGCTTCATGATCCTCTAACCCCTCACCACATGCTAAAGAATCAATAAGTCACACTCAATCCCATAGATCTCCTCCACAAACTCCACCGACCGGTCCCAGATCCTTAGGAGCAACCCCTGGGTTGCTTGAGCCTCCACAATCTGTTGGAAGCTATGAGCCGTCTCGAGGGCCCCTTCTCACGGTCTCGATCCTGGGCATCCGCGCCCTCTCGAAACCCAGGACGATATTGGACCATCAGAGGCCTTGAGCAGTGCTCGAGCAGTGGATCTGCGGTATTGAGAGTGATTGCGTAGTCCATTATATCCGAGCTGGACCCTCATTCACTCCGTCGATCTCATCCTCGAGAGCCTCGGTCTTCTACCTCAGGAGAGAGGCGGTGGGTTAAAAGAAGTGTAAAGTTGCCGTTGGCATTAACAGATTGTGCATCGGAACCATCGTCGTGGAAGTCTGCCTTGCTAAGTACCGAGACACACTGGCGATGGGGGCTCGGAATTGGCTGGTACTTGGTAAAGATGGATGCCCTAGGATATATAATTTCCGGCCAGCTTTTACTTTAAGTTCTTGAAGCAAATATAATAATTAAGGGCTAAGAAGGCTCATTCGACAATAAATCCCTCACCCACACGCAGCTGCCGCTGATTTTGGCGGTGGCGCAGCGAGCAGCAGGCAGCGCGCAGGCTGCAGCATCTCAGCCGCTCAGCCCTGACAGGTACAGGATGACTCCGAGTTGGTTAGTTTCACTCATGTTCTTTCCAGCTGACCATCTCGCTCTTCTCGAGCATCCTTCACAGTTTTAACAGATGGAGAGCAAAACAGACATTTCGTCCCATCTCGACTTGGCATCCACCTTAGTAACAGAAAAACAGGATGGCATCCCTGTTGGCGTACAGGCCCCTGGATATCCCGCGGAAAGAAATTCGCCTTCTGCAAATTTCCCCGCTCAGCCGCGTAGAAAACGCCAAATCGGTCAGCTACACCCTGCACACGGTCTCCCTTCTCGACAGGCCGTCCTTCACGGCTCTGTCCTACGTCTGGGGCGACCCGGACAACACAGAGGACATCCTCGTCGAAGGCGTCCCCTTTAAGGCCACGGTCAACCTCGCAGCCGCGCTCCGGCAGGCCGTCCACTACGCACGGCGAGAACTTCCATGTCGGGACGCACACGCATTGCGGTACTGGGCGGACGCCATCTGCATCGACCAGTCAAACCCAGTTGAGAAGTACCACCAGATACCCTTGATGCGGTCCATCTATTCCAGCGCGGAGCTGGTGGTCTCCTCTGTTGGACACGGGGAAGATGAAGACTTGACAAGTGGACTGCAGGTCTTGAAGTGTCTCATGAGCAGCATCGACCATGTAGAGGATCGATTCGGACGCGATCGCTTCGCGGGCGAGGTCCTGAAGTTCGAGTGGCTGAGGGGCTCCCCCCTGCTGCGCGTCGAGGAAGATGCACCCCCAGACACGCCGAACCGATCCTTCCAGGTCCTGCGCGGCCTGACCAAGCGGCCCTACTTTGGGCGCGTCTGGATCGCACAAGAGATGATCCTGTCCACGCGCAACATCATCGTGGACGACAACACCTCCATCAGGCTGTGGGAGGTCTTCCGCCCCCTCGTGGCCATCATGATGCTCACGACCAACTTCGGAGACAACCGACGGCCGGACTTCATCCCTCCCCCCATCTGGCGCGCCATCAGCCGGCTTGAGGACACGCTGGACCCCCTCACCACCTACCTGTACTGCGGGGACGTGTACCGCACCGACATCGAGCCGGCCCCCATGGAGCTCCGGTGGGCGGCGCACCTGATGGGCCTCGCCAAGAAGGCCAAGCTCCCGCACGACCACGTGTACGGGCTTTTGGGAGTCGTGGGCGACGTCGTCCAGGTGGAGGTCGACTACGCCAAGCCCATCGGCGACGTCCTCGTGGACCTGGTCGTCGCCCATCTGAATCGGGGCGGCATTGAGGACCTGGACGAGTTCTTGTCGCTCGCCGGGGCTGGTAGGAACATGGCCCCCGATGGATCCGAGGTGCCATCCTGGGTGCCGACTCCGGTCGCGTGGGGGACGATAAGGTCGCCTGCCTCGCCCCGTAGAAAGGTGACTGATGTGAATTTGCCGGGTGGTGACGCCCCTGGAGCGCTGTTCCGAATGGACGGGCCGGGGCCGTTGCAGGAGAGGGTCATCATCAGAGGCAGGACTCTCGGCGTCAAGGGCATTCGGTTGCAATCCGTGGCTCAGCTGCATGCCATCGGGAGCGCAAGTCTGGTTGAGTCGTTCAAGAGCCGAGATTTGGCTAACGTGCCGGGTCTGCATCCCCTACAGGTCTTGTGCCAGACGCTGCTTCAAGTGCTTGATCTCTCCTCTGCCAAGCGAGGTCTAAGGACATCATCACCTTTAGATTACCTGCAAGGGTATCCCAGTCGCTCAATCTCTGATGAGTTCAACGCCAACGCTAGCGCCGGGGCAAGAACGCTGGCGCTAACCCCTGAAGGTGACGAGAGCTTCACCGACATTCTCGCTCCTCAGTTTGGCCCCGAAATCGCCACGGCCATGATTGAACACGGCGCAGAAGAATTCGTGGGCAAGATCGGCCACGAGAATTGTGATGCTCTCACCCTGTTCGAGACGAAAGGCAGGTACTTAGGTGTCGGACCGGGGAGCGTGTTGCTGGGAGACGTCGTCTTTATCCTGTCCGGGTGCCGGGCGCCAGTGATCCTACGAAAGGCGGGGGAGCACTACGTCCACGTCGGGACTTGCTTCATCCTCGGTCTGATGAGCGGTGAGATAGAAGAGCTGGTGAGACAAGGGGAAATGGATGCAGAAGTGGAAGGTATTTTGATTCACTGACATCTTGACTTGGGATATCCATTGGCACTACCGAATGGAAGTAGACCAAGATGTCGATGTTAGTGAAGAAGATGGGATGCACGAGCCAAGAGGAAAGAATCGATCCAAGGGGGCCCACACGATGTGTATTGATGGGGATAGCGTCAGTGTATGCAATGATACAATCAAGATCCAAAGACAAGGCGAATAACTCCATGACGAAATCTTGGTGGGCGACTTGATACAAGTGCAAATGAGGCATGTGTTCCCACATTCAGCGTGTAGGTATTCCGCGTGTAGGTAAGTAGGTAGTATGTACAGAAGCGGAAACATTACCGAGTTATTTACAGGCGACCCGAAGAGCTAAAAGTATGTACTTCAGAAAACCAACAAAAGAGAGCAGTCGCACCGGTCAACCCATCATCGGACAGAAAGTCTGGATGATGACCCACCTGGCCTGACTGACTTACAGTGCTCACAAGAAGAGCACCGCGAGGACAGCAACCCCAATAAGCCCCGCAGGCCCCGCCGCCGCACCCTGGACCCTCCGACCACCGCTGGAGAGCACGGCCGTGTTAGAGGGCGCGACCGTCGCGGAGGTGGAGGAGGAGGACCCGTTCCGGGAGTTACCGCCGCCGCCAGCGGCGCCAGGCGCGTAGGTAGGCGATCCACCATACAAACCCTTGGTGGGCGTACCCGCGGCGACGAGGAGCGTGGTGGGCATCGCTTCGGCGGCGCCGGTGCCCGTCAGCCGGCCGGCGGCCAGGCTGCTCATGACCATGGTCGTATCCGCGATGGAGGGCCTCGGCGGCCTCGACGTTGTGGCCGAGGTCGCGGTCGTGGCCGCGCGCGACGTGGATGACGACGAGGCGGAGGGGGACGGACCGGAGGAGGGACTCGACGGCGCAGGCAGGCTCTGCGCGTTGAGCCAGGTGTTGACTACGCACCGCATCATGAGCGCGCTGTCGACGAAGGCGTTGCCGTTCTTGGTCGGGGTCAGGCTGAGGATGTAGGACGAGGAGAAGCTCCCCGCGCCCCAGCCGACCAGCCCCACGAAGACGTCCGAGTTCTGGTTGATGAACTCGTTCTGCGAGCAAAAGGCCGCCAGGCAGCTCGGGTCGGAGGAGGCGCCCGTCTCGGACACGAGGCCCTTCCTCCCGGCCTGCCTCAGGTAGGCGGCCACCGTGCCGAAGGCGTCGCGGTTGTCCGTCGTGCAGGCGGCATGGGTGCCCGAGTTGTCCTCGTCCAGGTACTTGTGTATGTCGAGGAGCAGGTTGTCGGCGGTGCCGTCCGGGTTCCGTATCGCCATAAGGGCGTCCGCGCTCCCGCTCGAGACCAGCGTGGCCGCGCTGTCGAAGTTGGTGCCGGGGAGGAGGATCATCTGCGACGTGGCGCCGGCGTTGCGGATGGCCGTGACCGCTTTCTGGCAGGTCTGCGCCCAAAGGTTGATGTCGAGGTCGTGCGGCTCGTTCATGAGCTCGAAGACGATCTTGTCGTTCGCCGCGTACTTAGTCGCCAGCTGCTGCCACAGGCTGACGAATTGGCCGTCCGTCGGCCCTCCTTGGCCGATGATGCCGCCGTTCCACCGGGCGAAATTGTGGATGTCGATCATGCAATGCGCGCCCGTCGCTAGGCAGGCCTGCATCACTTGGTCGTACTTTCCCAGGTTCGCACCGTTCAATGTTCCACCCAACTGGTTGTTGACGAGAAACTGCCAGGACACGGGCAGCCTGAACATGTTCAGGCCGTCGTTCTTTACGAAATGGTTCATCTGCCCTTGTCCATCACCACCTCCTAGCGAGCTTAGCGGTAGTTGAACTGAATCCGTCGGGCAGCTTCCGTCTATTGTGCATCCGAAGTCGCCGCCTGCGATTCCAATGCCCTGTTTCGGAGATCAGACGTCAGTCAGCTGGGTTCAGTTCCTCGTACCTACAAATGAATGCCTGCCTCGACCCCTCCTTCGGTGGGAACTCCAAAAGGGTACGGCACACTCACAAGGAATTGGACCTTCGCCTGGGTCATGGCCAAAAGGCCTAGAATGAGAAGTGATGGTGAAAACATGGTCAACACGTTCAAGAGAGATAAAGATGGTGAGAATCCTCCAAGGGGGCGGAATGGAGCGATATCCAATGGAGGCCCTGGAGACGAAGCGAAAGAAGAAGTATTGGCGAACGAGTGAATCAACACCACCACCGAAAACAAGAAGAGAGACTGACGGAATTGTCAGATATTCGCAGAATAGAAGAAGGTGATGGCTTCGGCCAGCTTCACATCACAATGAAATAGGGCGAGGGGGAGAAAAAAGCATCGCCATGTCCATATCTCCAAACCTAGAAGAAGGATACATCTAGGCAAGAAGATACGAGCTTGGAGAAAAATAGAATAGATGTTCGTCCATCTTTCTAACCCATCGAAGCTGTCAAGGATGCTTGGGGGTTCCACGAATACGGCTCGTCAAACAGGTATCCGTAGGGCGAGCAAAGGGGAAGCTCCACCATTTCGTCTGGTCTTGCACGTTCGGACACGCAATAGGTTCAGTCGATCAACACCGCGAAACTTGAGGGTTCGATGCCCATTCGCAGGCACCCCTGGGAAAATCTCACGCTAAGGGCCACCGAAACAGGGATCCAGGTGCCTGGGGCTCCAGGGTGCCTACCCTGGTCCAGCGGCGCCATGCGGGTACCCGATTGGTCCCGGCCGAGCGCTGCAGGGGGTTTTCCAGCACTGGCCATTTCCGCATTGGGAACGCATGTCGCCCCCCTGAAGAACCCGGCAAGATCTGGCGGATCAAACGCAGGACGTTTCAGCCTGCACCCCGGTTTCCGTCTCTCCTTCCCTCTCCCTTCTCACCACTAGAGCTTCTAACATGAATGGGGGTTTCGGTGAAGGGGCTCAGCACACGATCAGATGAGCTGTCAGTTGACAGTGCGTCTTCTTTGGCCACCACGGGCCCGGCAAGGGCCACGTTTGATTGCGCAGGGGCGAGCTCGATCGTGGGTTCGGTCGCAACCAATCTGAACGCCGACTTTCTGCCACCCTGCTCTGGGCGACTCTTCGTAGAGGTATGCGAGTAAGAGTCTACATTAAAGATGACGCAGTGTACGGATTAATCCGCATTCCATTCCCGCTCCTTCATGGGCCGTGTTTGCTCCTTCCAATTCGCTTTGGGCCGCGGTGAACGCCGAGGCCACCCAGCCCGCATCCTGTCTTTGCTTGGTTCCTCTCCGCCCTGCTTGACTGCACAGCCCGATGATAGATATGATCGGAGAGCAAGCTCTAGCGCTCCAACAACTCGATCGAACCGACACCCACCATGTGCGCATAATTCAATCCCTCCTCCGGGCTTGAGCCAGGACACCCCCGCCGTTCGCATGTCAATCCAGGCATTAGCATAAACCCCGATATGGCCTGCCAACCATTCTCTCGCCGCGAGGCATGACTAGAATCCCACCCGCTGCCTTCGCCACCCACGTCAACCAAAACGGCAATCCAGCCACAGACAGCCCTCCCAGTGACCAGCAAAAAGGTCCTTGGTCCCGCCATTTGTCGGCATTCTGTTTTGGCGAGTACGTCTCCATCGGGGTTGTTCCATCTAGTGTAAACCAGAGACGGCGGGGTGGCGAGTCGTGCTTTCATGGTAACGTCGTGTAAATTTTGGAGCCCCCATCACCGTTGGGTACGGCGGAATGCCCTATTGGCAGGTTACCATTGATCCTCGTGCATAGGTTCGCCGGGGTCCCAAGGATGAATGGGATCGGACCCCTCCTTCTGCAGTCTCTGCTCGCTATCAAGCCTTCGGAGACTATTGATTGGTCGATTGGCGGGAGACTACTGACTTGGCCCTCCTGTGCCGCCTCTTTCGCCCATGCCCGCAGCCCGCATCAAATGAAGGATATGTCCCCTCAGGTAGTCATTACGCGTGCCATGCACCATCATGCTATCGCAACAGCATCACATGAAAACGTCATCCTTCAGGCAATCCTCCGTCCGTTAGTCCTACCGACAGTCGTGAGGAGTCTGGGGTGACAGTGTTGTCCCTGGACTATCGCCTGGCTGCCGTTGAAAGGCTCGGCATGGCAATACAAGACTTTCTGTTCCCGAGGATGCCCGACTGCTCTTTTCTGGTCACGACTGCGCAGAGTCCGGCATGTTTGCGGCTGCAGTTGCCATTCAAGCTCCGGTTTCTGGTGGATGTGTGTGATCCCTAGCTGTCGACCTGCCTTGTTCATACCAGCTCGGTTTCTGTGGCTTTGGCCGGTAGTTTGAGCGGGTGAGCTTCGGTGTTGAACACCCATTCGTCGAGGCTGACAAGCCCAGGGTCCGAGAAGATTAGGTAGAAGTATTTCAGCGTCTCTGACAGCCAGAAGCTCTATAGAAACCGGACAGCGTCAGTGGGCGGCTGCAACACCTAGAGCATGCCAGGACGGATACTCGAAAACTCACCTCCATCGAGTCCACTTTCTTAGTCTCTCCCGCGACCGTGACATCCTCAATGGCCGCGTTCGCTAGCGGCGTCGACGTCGCGGCCTGTATATCCAGAAACATCTGCCAGGCCAGCTCTCTCATCTCCTTCTTCCCTGTGATGCGATACATCACGAACAGGCTCTCGATCGCCTCCGGCCGTAGTGTGTAGCGCAGATCGCGTGCGTGCGTGAAACCTGGCGGAAGCTCAGGTTGATTTCTGTCATGGTGCTCGGCCTCCTCCCTGCTCTTCATCTCCTCCCTCCACCTCTGCTCATCCCACCGACACGGCTCCGAGATGGAAGGGCACGCCGACAGGCCGAATATCTCCGGCAGCAGACCGGTCGAGAAGCTGGAGTAGCCCCAGGCGCAGCCCCGAGCCAGCCGCTCGCCGATGTCAACGTGAGCCGGGGCGCCAAGCAAGCGCCCGCCGAGTCCGAACATGCCACCGGCGAAGCAAGCCAGGTGTTGGCCCTCGTTGTTGTTGAAGACGGTACCATCGCCCCCCGTAACAGCCGTGCCAGCAAACAGCACATCGGGGACATTGGGTTCCTCTGCTTCCTCTGATTCTCCACTGCGGCTGTCTCCTTTCGCCTTGGCCGGAGGGATCATGGGCCGGAACAAAAGGTTCTGCTCGATGACGGCTGCAGCGGCGCGGTACATGCGCTCGAAGCGAGGTTCGGCCCCGGCGAGCAGAGCGTGCATCTTGAGCAGGTATTCGTAGAGCGAGCCCGCCAGCGCCCCGATCGTGAAATCATGATGCGACTGCTGGACGGGCGAGCCAGCGCCAGCGCCGTCCCGGAAGTTCATCAGGGCGGGCCACATGCCCGGCAGCAGGGTGTGGTTCTGCGCCCGCTCCAGCATGGCGTACACGGCGTCGACGGCGTCATAGTACTTGGCATCCCCCGTGAGCTGCGCCAGCCTCGTGAACTCCAGCCCCAACGACGTCGGCGCCGCGCTGGGGTCGCTCTGGCCGCCGACCTGGCCGCCGTCCCGCGCCCGCGCGAGGTCGAGCATGAAGCCCGGGATGCGGTTCGGCGTGTCAAACGCCGTATATAGCATGTCTCCCAGCTCGACGGCCTTGCGCAGCAGGGCCGACTCGCCGCTGAGGTCGTGCGCCGAGAGCAGGCCGCCGAGGATCCGGATCGTCGTCTCGAACAGGTTCAGGCTCGTCGCCTCCGTGGCGGCGAAGTCGAGCCGGCTGGCCTCGCGCGCGGCGTCGACGAAGTCAGACTTGAGCTCCATGATCCATAGTGCGTCGAGGGCGTCGACGAGCGTGGTGCCGTACCCGCCGTAGGGGTTCTTGCGCTCGCCTGTCAAGGGGGCCAACTCATCGGAGCCCCAGGCATACTCGGCATAGCTGTCCCAGCTCTTCTTGAACGCTTTCCTGATCGTATCCCTCCTCGCATCCTGTATCTCTCGCTCCTTGTCGAGTCCGTCTTTGCTAAAGTCGTGCTGGACACGGGGCAACTCTTTGCGAGCGCTCGCCGGGGGAAGCCGCACCACGTCCGATGGGAGTCGTGGGTGGTGCTGCTGGAAACCCGACCAGTCGTAGCTAGTGGGCACGAATTCGATGGGCTCATTCGAACTGGCCGGCTTGAGCTTTTCCAAAGGTCGCGAAAAATGGCCTGGCAGACCACCGAGCGGCTGGAAGTGGTAGAAGAGGAATGCGGCAATGACCGCCAGGAATATGAGGCGGGTCAACGGTCGTCTCGAACGCATTTTAGGGTCTCGTTAACCGTAAATTAGTACTCCGTACTGGCAGCGCCTGGCTGTTACCGGACGTCACGCCAACCTCGATTGACGACAAACTGAGAAAAAAAAGTGGCGATTATCAAGGCCATACTGGGCATTTTCAATAAGAAAAGGAATGATGCGACCTTGAAGAGGGCGGTAAGGACAGTCTCCTTCTAGAAAACCGCACAGTCGCGATTTTGTGTTGATGAAACAATCAGCAATTCAACCCCAACGCCCCTGCGCGAACAGGCTAAACCCCTGGACACTTGGGTTTCCCCTGAACCGTCTTCGATCTGAAAGATGTACGTGCCAATGCACACAACGGAACTCACACAACAGTCCCTGTTATCGATGCTGAGTATGTCTTCCAGATTAACAAGTCGATATCTTTTCATCGGAATACCATTGATTAGCGAGGCATGGAATTCAATTACCGGTAGCTAAGATGCCGAACACGACGAAATGACCTTCCAGCTCATGCTTGTTCTGTGGTTGAGGCGTCTTGGCAATCATTGGCCAAATTCGCTAGCAACCACCAGACACTTTCAGAATAACACCCACAGTCTTTGTCGTGCCCGCCCAGACCCTCAGCTCCGGCCCTCGGTAGACTCAGTGCAGCTGACTGCTGGCAAACATCAAGGCGATGTCATATCGCGCAGTTCGACTCCTTGAGGGGAGCAGATTTGAGTCTTCCGTCGTGCGATGGACGGAGGAAAGGGCTCGTCACAATTAAAATTGTCTTTTGATAGCAACACAACCCAGTGAGAAATCTGAACCCGGTATTCGACTGCAGTTTTCCGTCGCCATAATAAACTTTACTGGTCCCGAAATCTCCGACGACAGGGCATAAGCCCTTAAAAGTTTCTGGCTTTACCGGCAGAATCAGCAACAAACAGAACCACACACACGCCGAAAGAAGTGCCTGGCCAGGCTAGCGGTCGGCCGTTGAGAAACCCATCTCGCAATTGCAAGCCTGTCAGCGAATGGCCGGGCATCGTGTAATATGGGATCGCGAGGCGATGGGTTGGAACGGTTGCATCAAATCGCTCCCTTTACGGCTTTACCCCTGAGGCACCATAACCTTGAACGCTTCACGCCGGCCACCTCAGGGCCGTTCGGGGATTCACCTTATAGACTCCCACACACCTCATCGAAAGACCAAAGCGATACAAAGAGACAATCGGAAGACTGAAACTCCGATTTATCGCCTCTACCTCCCAACCGATCGCCCCAGCATGGTTAAGCGTGGCCGCTCAGCCAATCAGCTGCCCGTGCTGGGTGGCCACCCCGTGCCGCTTAATATGGGATAAAGTGGCTGTCGCCGGTCGGGACCGCCGCGATATAAATATCTTGTCAAGCCTGTGTTTTCCAAGACACGTCGGCCAACCTTCTCGCTCGTACCAATCTATAACTCACAGGCAGAATTGAGGTAGGGTGTGATTTCTCCAACCTTTCGCCCCTGAGTAATATGAAGTCAAGTGCATTGGGTTAGTCGATACACATGATTTTGCCACAACTTCGGTGCCATGACCTGACGAAAGAAGAACTGGGCATAACAGGCAAGACTAAAAGTTAAAAACAGACGTATATATTATGATGATGATGGCTCTTGTAAATCTGTTGATCTTCCACAACTTCCCTGCCAGTGCCGCTCCAAACCCACAATCACTCAAGTAACACGCCATGCTCTTCAACTCAATGTCCCTCTGCCTCCTCGGGGCCTTCGCCTCGGTCGTGAGCGGAGCCCCCACCCCGCTAGAGCCCGCCTCGGTGGCGGCAGCGGCGAGCTTTTCCAGATCCTGCGACACCTGCATCCTGTCCGAGACCAAGTACCTGCATTGCTATTGCAGGAGCGCCGGGGGCCGCAGGGTAGAGACTGAGATAGACCTCGACTGGTGCATCACCAACTACAGGGGCAACTTGAGGGATCAAGCCAAGTGAGTTGGAGCCTCACCTTCAGTGTCTTATCCTCTAGACTCAGCGACCAGTAGACTACTGGGCACTGCCACATGGCACGACCATCAGAATCAGGATACCAGGCTGACCAAAAACTTGTTTTTCACTTTCCAGTGGGGGGTTCTCCGCAACATGCAAGTGGGAGCGGCTCGACACCAACTTTGTGTTCACGGCAAACTGCAACGACCCAAGTGGTGGGGAGCACGCCAGCGAGATTCAGCTAGGTACGGTGATCCCCTCGATATCCTGGAAGCAGCGTGGTCTGAAGACTGACGCTATTGAACTCTACAGATCGATTCATTCACAACATTGACGGGATCTTGACCTGTCACGGTATCAAGGGCGTCGAGGGCCAGGTGCCCGGTGGCCCCAATTGCCCGTATCCTCATACCATTTGCTAGGGGGGTAAGAGGATCGGGCTATGAGCGACCAAGCTAGTATTTTTGGCAGGGCCAGGGGAGATCTGTTGCCGGCTTGGTTCTCTTTTGTCAAACTCTTGTTATGGTGGTTTGGTATCCGTCCCTCGGTCATGATGTCCGCCCGAAGCAGACAGCCACTATTCGACAGTCTCCAAATCCATTCGTATGATGGATGATCTTGTCACCCTAGTCGATACCCGCTAGAGCTTAGCGGCGACGGTGTGCCTACTATCTGAACAGGATGTCCTCGCATCCATTCACATGATCACATCCACTGTCATGATCCCTCGTTGAGACGCAGAGACCGAACCAGAAAGCTATATCCAGCCAGTCATCCCATCACTGTGATATACACAGTATAGCGAAGGACCCGACTGTCATTAGGTACGTATGTAAAGCAACTTCCGTTGTATTTGTGAGGGTCCCTGAGGGGGAACTGGATCAGCAGTCAATACCCTGTGCCTAGGGTGAATCATGCTGTCACTGTCACACCAAATTCACAACTCATATCTAAGAGGCTGCAAAAAGGTGTTGTGAGATCCTCCTCATATTCGTAGTACTAATGGAACCAAGGGTATAAAGCTTCATTGGCCCAGCCCTCTTCAAACTTGGTCGGCTTAAGGCCGAACCAGCTGGGACACTCACCACCCTGACAACCGAACTCTCAAAGCAAACAGCCGCGGAAAAAAAACATTTCCGTCTTCGCCCGAGAAGATTACATCATAATTATCTCGAGATGTGTCTCTCACTAGAGTATCGCTGCACTTGATGCGGCAACACCTAGCGAGGCTTTAACATTCGCATTAACCCTAGCCATAGCTACTGCGACATGCAAAAGGTGTTTGGCTATTTTGCAAGCCCTAACTGGATCATGATCTGAGACCACAATGCAGGATAGTTTCCCTACAAGAAGAGGCGAGAGAAGGGATCGCGAGGCGAAAAGCAGGAGAAGGGGGATGGAGGAGAGCGCCAGGTACAGCCAGACCCATGCTCTTGTTAGTCTACCAACGAGCAATGCTTTGCCTGTCGAAGTACAAACTCCCTTGTCAGCATCGCCGTTGTCCGTCCCTAATTTGACCAAAGAAGAAAGATTTTTCGTCTTTGTGCATAATTAGGGGGGCTTGTCTGGCTGGAGAAGAAGGTTAGTGGCCGTGTAGTCTATACAAACAAAGAAATCGCAACGAACGCAGCCTCTTAGACAAACCACTCAAAGGCCCGGGCACTCCGACGACTACTTTGTGCGTAGCAACTGCCTTCCATGCTCGTGATGCTGATGAATCAGACAGAGGTTTCGTGGGCGTACCAGACATGGAAGCAGAAGACAGTCAGCTATATAAGATAATTACCTTCTGGAGAAAGCCCTATGATGCTGAAGCCAACTGCAAAATTTATTATAGCTTTTCAAGGCCGTTTACTTCTACGACTCGTTTTACAACTAAAGTTTACTCAACAGTCCGCCCTCCCACACCAACCGAGCAACCCTCCACACGCAACATTACCTATAAGATCCAGCCTTTTACGATGTGCGTATACGGCTTTGAAAACTGCACCAAGTGTGGCCAAATATACGTAAACTAATGGGACAAATACGTGTACAAGGCGTGCAAGAAGCCCGGCGGTTTCCGGTGCCTGAACCAATGGACTACCTACGACAGCAGTAAGACGCAACCAAAGGACCATGAGCTTGGTGAGTGCATTGTGCGCCCAAGTTATAAGGCCGTGCACAACGCTTAGTATTCCAGACCATATGGGCTCCAAGGGAGTAAGCTGCAGCTCTGACGTCAGGGAATGGGAGACTCTTGCCAGGATGTAGGGCAGCACCCATCAGTCGCTAATTAAGCGCCGTTGGTGTGTCCATCGACTCCATCCTCCGGTAGATCATGTGAATCGCACAGGAGTCACAACATCTGTATAGAAAATGATAATTACACGCTATAATCCTTACCCTCGCTTGGTTTTATTATTCTCATAGAATGAGTTGCTTGGATCATAAGTTAGCTGTGGTAAGTGGTGCTGGGCAGTTAGTCAACTCACTTTGGCGCAGTGGGATCAAGTGGACACGAGATGTAATTAGTGATAATTATCCCCTGGCAGGGGCTGGAATGCAAATGAACCGAACTCACTTTGCGGACGGGTAGAATGCCTTGGGAACGGCGGTCCACCCGTCCGCGCAAGTAGTCTGATCTGCACTGTCAACGTTTCCAGCAGCATGCCATCGGCACAAGGGGGATCTCCGGCTGCACAAGGGGTTGGCCGCAGTGGAGCGGCGTTGGGTTCTAGAGAACGCGGCGATGAAATTAAATACGCATAGGTCCCTCGCGAGATCTTAGCCGGCTCGGCGCGTCTCCCTCACCATCGTTCTTCCGGAGATTTGGGATCTCGCGGCGTCATCTACCTACACTACCTAGATAAGTTGCTAGCTTAGGCACGCTGGCTTCTCAGTCCATCCAAGACTCTGGTCAAGCTAGTCCGCGTAAAAAGGATTAATTTTGGCCCGTTCCACGGGACATGATGACATTTACCCTCAGTGAGATCACCTAGGTACCCATGGGTGGCAATTCCAGAATTGTTCCATAATTGCCGATGGGCACGACGGAACATCCTCGGGAGAGGGAAGAAGACAACAGCCAAAATTGTGCAATATAACATCAAGTCCCTTATTACTCTTCACTCTACATACCTACTTGGTGCGGGGATTGGATTTGGAGAAGTTGATGGAATCAGCTCCTGGCTGTGAGGCACAATACTACTATGTTATGTTTCCTGATATTTGAACGTTCACGCTCGCCCGCTCCGGGCCTGCCTTGAGCTAGATTTCTTGCTGTTTTTGCTTAGCCGTGTCGCGATATTTCCTTAGGCTACTGAGATACTCTGATAGGAGATGGCGCCGTCTATGCTGTCCTTGGCGGCATCGTCTGCCTTGCTTGCGTCAGCCCTGGCGCAGACAGACGCAGCATGCGTGGCGAGCTCCCTCACGCTTCCCAGTTGGTACATCCAGAATGTCACCTATACTCCTGGCACCCTCTCCGTACACGTGCTCAACCGGGCGACGGAATACTCTGCGCTAGTTGAGTGCGGCAGCTCCAATGGCACGCGCAGTTGCTCGAGCAAGAACCAGAGCAAGAGTACCAACGGCCGCATCAACGCTGATGTCAAGCTGGTTGGAAAGACCGCCGAACTCTTAATTGATGAGACGTGGACTTGCAGTGGCAAGAATGCCAGCTCGGTGTATGTCGAAAAATCACCGAATTGGCCCCTGAATAGGAATCCACCCAGGGTATCTGCATCGCTGACAGAACGCGAGGATCAGGGTACCATTCGAGGCGTCCGGAAACACGAGCGTGCCTCTCAACTGCACGGGCGAGGGCAACACACTCAGCTGCAAGTCAGCCTCAAGCATCCCCGCCCTGATCAAAGCATCCCTCCTCCAACCCGTCCGCATCACGCCCGCGTACGTGCCGGGACCCTCAGGGCACGCCAGCGAGGGCTGCTCCGCGGCCGCCCAGACCCCGAAGTGGGAGCTCGACGGCACGCAGGTGAACCGGCGGAGCAGGGAGAACCCGGACGGCAAGGTCGTTTCCGTGTCCGAGAGCATCCTGGTCATGGTCAACAACCCGGTGACGGGCAACATCGCCGGCTGCTCCGGCTACATCAACGTCACCCAGACGGGCCTCCAGAGGATGGACTGCCAGCCTGTGGCGCCGGTCCGGCGGCCGAGCAAGTACCGGATACAGACGGAGGCCTTCTACGACGCCCAAAACGCCACGGTGACGGTCAACGAGTCGTGGTTCTGCGACGACCTCGACCCAGCCAAGCCGTAAGTGATAGCGCATCCCCGCTTACCCCACCCGCAGTGTCCGCGAAAAGCCCGGGCGCCCTTGGTCGTCCGCAGTTCTCTGACCTCAGAAATGGCCTTCCCCCCCACCAACAGCGTCCAAGTGAAGGCCACCGGCACCGTCAAGGTGCCCTTCGACTGTCAAGACTTCCGCGACGAGAACAACCCCAGCCCAGAGTTCACCACCTTCTGCACTAGCGGCGGCGAGATCGTCCCCTTCACGGGCACGCTCCTGTCGTCCGAGGCCCTCCCGCCCTACTCCCTCACGGACCCCCTCCCATCCCAGGACAGCTGCACCGTCGCGTCCATAGTCTCCCCAGCCTGGAGGCTCGGGGACCTGAGCCTGACGATCGGGGACCGCAGCACCTTCGGCGCCTTTGGGCTCGGCATCGAGCTGCAGGCCGGGAGCTCACTCGCCAGCCAGTTCCCCACCATCATCAACCACGGCAGGGTGCCGCTGGACCAGCCCCGGTGGCTGCCGTGTGACTTCACCCCGGGCGACGGCGTAGGCCCGACGGAGTGTGCCTTCCTGTACGACCATCAGAAGAAGACCTTCTCACTGAACAGCGACTGGGTGTGCAATGAACTCGATGCTGAGAATCCGTACGTTCTTCCCGATAACCGACCATCTCTCCCCTAAGATTTTCATTAGCATTGGGATTGCGTGCGACTATGTCATGTACTGATTGAAAATCAAACCCCTCTCTAGGATCACGTTCAGCGGTGTCACGGAGACGACCGTCCCCGGCGTCAAGTGTGAGACGCTCCCGCTGTCGACCGAGTGTAACAATGGAAGGACCAAGTGGACCGCCAACATCACCTCTGTGACCTGGCGCTCGACTGGTGAACAGAGGACAGAGTAGGCGGAGGGGGCCCAGCCGAGGCAGTGGTTGTGATGCCGGTGGTCGAAAACGTGTTCGGTAAAAAGGCTCATGTTGGGAAATCCTTCCTGTAATTGTTAGACGCACTTGGGGACGATGCGAAAAAGGAAGGCGGGGAAAAATTGAGCTCGCCACTCGAAAGAAAATCTTAATGATAACATGATACCTGGCCAACCCGGGGAACAAGAAATACCTGGAGATCGGTTGAAGACCCTGATGTGAGAAGAGAAAGAAAGCATGACCCTAACGAAACGAGTGGGCGGAAAATGAAGCCCACGTGAGCATAAAGATAGGGGCTAGCTCGACAATCTATTTCGTCGACCCGCTATAAGCCCGCTCCCAAAACCACCAGCCAAATACTGTCCCATATCCTTCGTGAACCACTCTTTGATGCTTCCCATCCTGCGATGCTTCCGAACCCAAACCCAAGATCCCACGCACCGCCAATGATGCACCGTCTTCATAAACCCAAGGGGACGACAAACCGCGTAGCAGAAGAGCATGTCGGCGGAGTCAAAGAATAGAAATCACGAGTCCCAAGGCGTCGCCAACGCAATAAAGTCGAAAGCCTGTGTAACCTGCGGCATCTCGTCAACCTGCTGCTGCCACTCAGTTAACATCTCGTAGAATCGGCGAAACATCAACACTGTGACATCGGTCATGCCAACGACAACAACGCGAACAACAACAACAGCAACAACAACGACACCGTCATCAGCATACCTCAACCTCAGCAGCCGCACCACCACCACCACCACCTCCTCCCCGCCTCCTCTTAGCCGGCGAGGAGGATGTAGCAGCAGCGCCACCACTTGCACCCTCGAGCGAGCGGGAAGGGTGCTGGTGATGATGATGATGATCACCCCTTCTTTTCCTCTTCCTCTCCTCATCCTCGAAGCTCTTGGCCAGGAACTGCCGCAGCTGGAACTGCCGCTCCTCCCGCCAGTGTGACTGGTAGTCCCGGTACCGCCTCTCCTCGTCGACGCGTATCCTCTCCAGTTCCGCCTCGTAGAAAGGCAGCTCTTCGGGGGTGTGGAACGTGTCGAACCCGGGCAGGACACCGAACTCGTCGCCCGTGATGTCGGAGCCCAACACCTTGCCGAGCCGCTCCTTGAATCCATAGAAGGGCCAGACGGGCAGCCGGGTGTACGATATGCGCATCGAAGACGACGACGACGACGACGACGAGCCCTCATCAGACCGCCGGTGCAACCTCTGCGTCGGGCGCGCGAAGCCCTCGAGGAAGTCTGCCCCTATGGAGGCCTTGTATACGATGAAGTCCTTGCCCGACGCGTCGTACGTGATGAGTCGGACCTCAACATCCTGGATCAACCTTCCATCGTCGTCGCCCTGGTTACTGTTGCCATCATGGGCACCGGGGGACTGCTGCTGCCGCCGCTGCCCCGGTGGCGGGTCCTGCGGGTCGTGCAGCTTGAATCTCCTCCTCCCCGTGTGCTTGTTGTAGAACCGCGCCTGCGCCATGGCGAGTAGGATGGCGATGTAATGCGCGTCGCAGTCGGGGTCCGCAGGGACGAGCATCTTGGCCCGCAGCTGCTGCAAACTGGCCACGGGGGTGTTGCAGACATCGCCGTTCCTGGGGCCGGGTACGACGCGGAAGAGGTTCTTGCGTATCGCCGCGAGGTGGTCGCGGTCGACGTAGCCAAGGACGGGGGCGTTGCGGCTCCACTTGGTGGCGGCGCTGGACTGGCTGCTGCCGGCCCCGCTGTCGCTACCCTGGCTTGAGTTTGATTGCTGTGACGACGAGGACAAGGGTCGCGTCGCGGCTGAGTCGAAGGAATGGCATCGCGAGTCTGCCCTCTTCCACATGACGGGGAGCTTGACTGCCTTCCGATAGATCTTGGTGCCGAAGTGCATGTTGAGCTCTACGGTCGTCTTGGCCTTACACTGCATCTTGGGATAGAAGCCCGCCAAGAATTTCTTCAGGGCGCGGATCTTGGCCGCCGGTGTCGCTGGCCGTTCGACGAACGTGCTAACGTCGTAGCACAGCTGCTTGGCGGCGGGCGACGGCTCCGGTGATGGCGATGGCGGGAAGTTGCCGGGGTAGCGGTGCGGCTCTGGAGCGGGGTACATCATGCGCGCCTCCTGCTTGAAGCGCACGCCGAGGGTCTTGATGTGCAGGTCCGTCCAACATATAGGGAGCACGTAGAGAGAGCTGCCCGCATAGTTGTGCATAATATCGTAGAGTGAGCCCGGCTCTGGGCAAGTGTGGGGTATCCTCGGCCGCTGCCGATGAGGTTGAGTTGCGGTCGCGGTCGATTGAGCTGTCATGGTTGGGTCGTCGCCGGCTGGTGGACAGGGATTATTTGACGACTCCATGTTGTGCTATGGTACGCAATGGTTCACCTAGATAAATCTATGGGGTGGATCTAGAGTGCGATAAGTGTTAGTGCGACGCGACGCGCTCGACGACGGCTCTTGTGGCCGGGTGAAGAAGATTGATCACACAACAAAAGAGAATAAGGAAGAAATGGACAAAGATGATAGGTACTCGTTCTGAAGGAAATGCCGCAAACTTACTGTACCAGGGCAGCCGCGGATATGTCTTTGGCTGATCGTGGCGCTGAGGAGCGTATTGTTGTGAACGAAATACTCTATCGCCTGCTTTGATTTTGATTTTGGAATGATTGTGGACGACAGGGGAGTAAGGATGCGGTGACGCGATCGCGGGCGAGGGAGGGGTTAAACCATAATCTGCAGGACAGATTGACGGGAGTGATGCGATGGGTGTGGTGCTAGGGTGAAAGCGACAGGGTTTTCGAACATCAACAAAAACATGGGAACTTCGAACATACCACAAGACAAGCTCGAGATGCCTTTATAACAAGCAGCAGCGAAAATGCTGATCGCCTGAGATTCTGGCAGTGAATGGAAATGCTGATTTCAATCGTGCGTCTATGCTGAGCGTGATTCAGACTGTCGATTGGGATTATGGGCGAGGGGGAAACAAGGTACTGTGGAATTGTGGATGTACTCGAGTGAGGAGGGCTTCTTGCGCTCTCGGGGGTGGTCGTGCCTTTTTAACCTGGCAGAGAAGCGGGAACATACCTACTCACACGAAAGCAAGGCAAGAAGAGGGAAGGTGCGACGGCCAAAAGTTGGGACCGGGAGGGCGCAGCGGGCGCGTTGCCACATGCATGTCCAGACGCCAAAACAAGTTGGGCCCCTCTCTTAGTCTCCGTGTCACCACTCAATCACCCCATCGACATTCCGACACGAAAATGCCTCCAAGTCACCTGACACTAGGCATCCAACACAATTGTTAGCCTAGGTTAATTCACCGTGCCGCATTTAGCCGGGCTGAACCACGTCAGCCACCTTGATTTTGTCGCCTCAGGCAATAAGTCATGTGTGCTCTGAGTCATCGGGTCGAGGCAGAAGTTTGGATATTGATGCCTTAATACCTTAGGCCTAAAACGTCAAGACCTACAGTGTCTCGTAATCAGGTTCCTGGCACAATGCCCCACACGTGAGGTGTCAATCGGCCGAAGCCACCCCGCCGCGCTTGAGGTCCTAAATCAAGTGGCATCTGAAGCTCCAAGCGGCGACATCAATCACCCGAATAGCAGCTGTTGCGACCTTCTGCTTCGATTCGTGTTCAAGATGCCTGTAAGTCTGCCGTTATGCGAGAGGACCAACCTCATCTGTCGGGTCTCTGCGTCCCCCATACACTCGTCACACTAATAGCAACCTAACACAACTCCCTCTCCTCCCCCGGGAAGGCGTTCAATTCCGACTTCAACGGAGACCCTTCGCCCCGCCTGATCGGCAACTTCCCGCTCCTTCCCCTCCGTACAAAGACCCGCGGGCCAGCCTACACACTCCCCTTCCCCTCCCCACCCCTCCCGGCCGGGGAGAGCCCCAGCCCGGGCAGCGAGAGCTACGACATACTGGACGAGGTGCTCCTCCTCTTCCGCGCCAACACCTTCTTCCGCAACTTCGAGATCCAGGGCCCCGCGGACAGGCTCCTGGTCTACGGCATCTGGTTCATCAGCGACTGCCTCGGCAAGATCAAGCCCTCAGCGGGGGTCCGCGATGCCACCAAGGAGGTCATGAACGTCGCGCTGGACGTGAACTTTGCCATCCCCGGCGACCCGGGCTGGCCACTGAATCAGGTGAGACTTCTTGGTGGCCTTGCATTTTGGGGGAGGGTGGGGGCAACCCTCCCGGGTTTTCCTGCTGCAACTAGCTGACGCCTTTGGATCTACGACACATCAGATGTACGAGCCCCCGCGCGACAGGCAGGATGCCGAGCAGCTGCGTCAGTACATGTCCCAGGTCAGGCAAGAACTCGCGACGAGGTTACTGGCACGAGTCTACGAGGAAGGCGGGGACGGGAGGCCGAGTAAGTGGTGGCTTAGCTTCACCAAGCGGAAGTTCATGGGCAAGGCGCTGTAAGGGGGTGCTGTGTTGTTGGTGACATGCACCTGTGGGGAATGGCGGGATATGCTTTCTTCGGGGTTTATGACGTGAAAAGAGGATGGGAGGCAAACCTGGGGCCGTAATTATTGGACAGGAGTAAGTTGGAGGTCGTCTCACACTGCCACCCCATAAGCTCGGTAAGAAAAAGATATTGGAGGCTAAGGACAACGATAGAGGAGACGGGCTTGGTCGGCTGCCGGATGCTAAATGGGTCGTCCACACATGTTGCATAGCCGCTGTGGAGCGTGCTCCGTTCATTTCCACCACTTATTCATGTGCCTTAACTTTCTCCGGTTGCCTATGGCTGGGTTGGACTGGGGTATCTTGTAGGATTGTAAAGCTTCTACCTCGAATTCTACTCGAGAGACCATCTACCACCCTGCCATCTAATCCACCCTCTTCTGCCTTTTCAAAAATTTCCCCCTCGCCTCAATCCTCCCTTCGACAGGAACAGCCCTCCATCCAGTCAGGATGTACCCCTCAGCGCCACCCCGGGACGTCATGACAGGGTGTGTCCGGTTGGGAAGGACCTGCCATTTGCGCACCCTGCTCGTCTGCACGGCCACGCCCAGCAGCAGCGTCGGGTTGAGCGGGAACTCGTCCGTGCCCTCCGTCCGCACCGCCTTACGCGGGCCGCCGCCGCCGCCGCAGGCATCATTCGCGGCTGTGGCCGACGGCGTGGCCGACCCTTCCGCCATCGCATCACCGCCGCCGCCGCCGTCCTCGTCCTCCGCAGCGTCGTGGGGGTCTCCCCCGGCCATCCACGCGCCCCGCCTCGCCACGCTGTAGCAGTCGGCCAGGCGCGTGAGCGGCTCCAGCGTGGGCGAGTAGACGGCCACGGGCGCGCCGCCGGCCAGGAGGGGCAGCGTGTGCCGCAGCACCGACGCGGGGTCCATGGAACTAGCCACGACCAGGCCCGAGAAGTTGCCGCCCCGCGTCGTGTCCACGATGTGCCTCGTCCGGGCCCACCGCCTCCGCTTGCGGTGGTAGTTGCCCCTCCGGTTCGCCTTCCAGCTCATGACCTCCTCGGGGGTTGCGATGGGGGGAGGGGACGAGTATACGGTGTCGTGCTCGGGAGAGAGCAGTTGCAGCCACGTGAGTGTTAACAGATGTGCGAGGAGAGGGTGTGGCGGGTGATTCGGATTTGTGCTGTCGTAGCCGTACTGTCTTAGGTAGGAGAGGTTGGCTTGTGAGTTCGGATGGATGAGAGTGATGGTGTTCACTTTTGAGAAGGGGACGTGGAAGTCGTGTGGGCGCTTGCTGAGCCGTGGTCGATGAGGATGCTCGGCTTTGTGGGGCAGCCCCTGGTCCTCCGCTTTGCTATTATCTTGTGACGCATCGGCGATTTCGGCTAGCTGAGCGCCCTCGTGCGGTTCCTTCCTTTTCTCCCTTTCCGTTGAGGCTTGGAATTTGCTGTTAACGTCCATACTGTTTTCTGGATCCTCCCTATGGGACTCCTCTTTCTCGCCCTTGGCCTGCCCATTGGCAGCACCGTCATCCTTCCCAGCATGCCTTCGGCTGTTAGCCTCGTTCGTGACTGAAGAGGGAGCAGGATGTGAATCATCTTCTCCCTCCTCTTTTTCTGGGTACAAGATACCCATTTTCTCTGCCATAGACGCAACAAGCAAGCCGCCCGTGTCATCGACGACAAGCCAGCGTCCTGCCTCCGGTAGCGTCTCCTTCTCTGCGGTTTTCCAACTCTCCTGTACGATTGAGTCCAGGCTCTTCTCCAAGTATGGTAATGACAGCTCCGGCTTACCGCCATAGTGCACATTGGCCCAGCACCCAAGTAGTGCAATCATCTCCTCCCGCATCTCCAGCATCTTCGAGCCCGCATCTTTGTCTTCCAGCAGATACGTCCCCATAAGCGTTGGATCGTAGGGTAGGACGACGAAGCGGCGGATGTATTTTCTAGTCTTGAGGAGCTTGTACTTGGAGAGGGAGAAGGTCGTCTTGAGGTCGAGAGCCGTGTGGCGCAGCATCAGTTTCGTTATGAGATCCTTCCCCGCAGCGGCGCCCTCACGCTTGAGGTCCTCTATTTCCTCCATGGTAAGCGTCTGCCTCGCATCGTCGTCCATCACCTCAAGGCTGGATCGGGCAAGGACCTCGCCCTTCCCGTCAACAACGCTGTACTCGATGTCTTTCTCAGCCAGCAGCGGCACTCCATTGTCGGCAATATCTCCGCCATGCTGGGAGGAGGCAGCAGCCGCCTCCTCAGCGAAGATGTCGGCATAGAGCTCGTTATGGGGGACTACTCGCAGCCGGTGGAAACTCTCATTGGGACGTTTGTCTTCGAGTTCGAATGTGACATTGTAAGGCCGCTGAATGATTAGGTTACTCGGGAACGAGCCATATTTCCCGAGAGATATTGTTCTATAACACCATTGCATTTTTAGTATGCACGAAGGGAAGCGGCAAATGAGGATGTGTGGTGCAGGAAGACAGATAGATAGTGCTGGGTATCGGTGCTTCTGGGAGACTGGCACTGACGTGTTGGGTACCACCTGAATCACTTTAATGTTATCTGAAGGCAATCGCAATGCCACCCAGGCATTGGGCTCAATAAGCTCGTACATCCTCGGCCTTGGGCTTTGGATCCTGAAGCTCCGACTATCTTCAGGTTGTGATGTCCGACAGCTTGATTTTTTTCTTCTTTGCCAGGCGTGAACCAGCTTTGCGAATAACTCCCTGCTGTTACTGTTGATGTGGGGCATGCGGGGTTCAAAGTTGTACTAATTTACTGCGTACACTAGTCCGATCCTGTGGTGGCCAAGATGCGGCGAGATCTTGCATCGTTTGACATTCGGCCTTGAACAAAGCTTGAAAATTTGACGTGCAAACTTCGGTATCGACTCAGCATAGATTCACACATGTTAACCAGAGTCTTGTGGGCTGACTGCTTCCTCTCGGGTACGCTAATGGCACCAAACACTGTACCAGAGCTTTGAATCCATTGCCACTTCTGTTTCTTCCCGGATCCCCTGTTCACTCTAATGAAAAGGCTTCTCGATATTCCCC
>PYSP01000001.1:379343-448546 GCA_003049395.1 Pseudohalonectria lignicola
TTCCCCCCCCCCCCCCCCCCCCCCAAAACAACTCTGCCATTGTTGATATCCTACACCGTCGATCACTATTCCAAGCTCATTACCTTCCACACTGTTCATATCTCTCCCCAGGCAAGGTAGGGCATCGCAAGCGCCAATTGCGCCACTCCCACCGCCATCTTTTAACGGCCTATGTCATGGACTTCTCTCTATTCTCCTTCGGCGTGGCCTTCGGCGTGGTCCTTCCCCGCATCCTTCTCGCTGCTGCCAGGCCTCCGCATCGGCATAGATTTGGTGACCCGGCAAGCACTATGCTTAATGAAGTCGGCCCGGGCGTACAGCGGGACTGCAAGTTCTGTTGCGTCCAAATAGGATGGATAGCCCAGTTGGTCCGCCAGGCGTGCCGCAGCCTCGAGCAGTCTGGTCGCGAAACCCCTGCGGCGCTTGCTTTTCAATACGGCAATGCTTTCGACAACTGACAAGTCTGTTCTGAGCCGAGCTCACACACCATGGATGCTATGAGTAGTGACTAGCGTTGGCCGTTGAAGCTGGACTTACAAATGTGTGGTTCGTCCCGCATGACGCTGTAGTGTTGCTCAGCCATCGAGCCGAAGAAGCCATCGAGAGCCTCATCGCTCTGGCCTACACCAATGGCTGGATATCTTTCTCTCCAGGCTTTCACGCCCTTCATTCCAGGCGCGTCAACCCAACAGAGGAGATTGCCCACGACACTGCCTGTTATTCTCACCATTAGCGTCACATCCAACCACCGGGTAGACGCTTGCGGGGAGTACGACCATCATCGTCTTTGACGACGAACACGTGAGACTCCTGTCTCCTAATGAAATTCTCATAGGCCCCTGCGAGCCATGCGCGGCCTTCAGGTGTGCTGGGGAACATGTTTTCCGAGGATTCGCCACCGAAGGCATCGAAGAACACGCTGACAATGCCGGGCACGTCGGCTAGCGTCGCGAGCTCAGCATTCGAGGAAAGCGTGGTGCTCATGGCGAGTTTGAAGTCGGGAAAAGAGGATGAAACATGAAGGGAAGAAGCAGAAAGTTTCTTCCTCGATGACGTGAAACAAAAACATGGAAAAAATACATAGTCCAATCGGGGCAGTGTGCCAGATGAGGAGAAGATCGCAGTTGCGAGAGCAAATCCGAGCGCTCGCCGATTACTCGAGCTCGCCTAATGCAACTTGGAGGGGCCTCAACCTACTACATCACACACGTACAACTCCACCGCCCGACTGTATGCATCCTTCGGAAGGCTCAATGGAACATCAACCCCTCCAAGCGGAGGATAAGATAAATAGTGAATATGCTAACAATTTCTCAGAGCCCAATACCGGGGATAGGATTTGGGACAATTAGGTGGAAGACTACCTCCTTATCTTTAGGATATACAGATCAGACCCCGAGTAGGTAAGGTATACCCCAAGGTTTATCTAACATGTTCCCTCCGCTGCTTCCTCGACTCCAGCCAGCGGCATGCCACTCTCGATCCAATACCCGCTTCATTGGTGATACTTTCGTCATGTTTACCTGGGCACGAGCAGGGGTATGGTGCCCGAACGCCATGGTGGTCGGTTCGGATGCACTGACATCCTTTATATGTCGCTCCTCCAATTTCCATGGCCTACTCGCCTGGCAGGATCCATTGGCGGTGCATCTCCTGCCCAAGCCAAGCGACGGCGATTCTATGGGCTTTCTCCCGAGCCAGGCAATCTGGGAGGTGAGGGAGCGGGAGACGAGAATCGAAGAAGAGGGCGCTACACTGTGCCCAGGCCTGATTTTCTCCGGTACAGTGGACCGTCCCAGCAGGACAACCCTTAACTCCATCCATGAAGCCTTCCTTGGAGCTGATGGTGTAATCATAATACAGCACGACGAACCTTTGACAAATGTTATAAATACGCACACGTGGCCCCCTTCGTCATGGTCGCCAGCGCCGACACCACAAGCACAGCACTAGGCTGCGCCATGCGCTTCCTAACCAACCCAGCGGCACTCAAACGCGTTCGCTCTGGGACACTCACCGTCTTGCACGCAGGTTCTTTCAAGCAGCCTTTTTGCAATATGAGGAGACATGCACCCATCTCCCCTACCTCCTAGCCTGCGATAAAGAGTTAGTCCGCCTCTAGCCGCCCGCCCCACCGTCGCGGGTGTGGGTCCCAAGGAGGAAGACAATCGATGGAACTCATCCCAGGTGGCGCGTAGACCTCCTAGCATGCCTATACCATTCGGCGCGATCCCGAGGCATACCGGCCAGAGCGGTGGTTGGGAGCTGAGAGAGCTATCGAGATGGAGCCGTCCAGTTTCGTGTTCGGTATAGGGCTGAGGCTGTGCTTGGGAAGGATGTGGCTGACCAAGAGCTGTATACGGTGTTTTCGGAGTGGCATGCAACAGGGATTTGCGTGTGAGACTTCAGCGTGGTGACTGAGCGGAATGGGCAGAGTGCCTAGGCTGTTGGGGGATGGGGATCAACGCCAATTAGCCCCGCAAGAAATATACAGGCCAAGGTAATGTAAGAATGCCGAATGCCGGCGCGGGCAAGGGAGGGATGGATATGTTTATTGAACCGCTGGCTAAATCCCCGACACGACTGGATGTAGCTCTTCAATTGCCGGATGCGGAGTCGGCAACATCTACTACGGAGGACAGACTACCACGCCTATAGTCGTCACTGAGCGTCCTGTTTGTGATGGCATATATATATATATATGGACGTGCCGTTGTTACGTCCGTTCCTGGGATGGGGAAGCACGATGGCATTTTGTAACCGAGCCATCCCTCCTGCTGAACAACAATGGCTGCTCACCTAGGTCGAGTGGTCCTCGTGGCTGCACTATGGACCGGCGTCACATTCGCTCAGGGCGCTGGCCGGGGCCAGACAGGCGGGTGCAATCGGCTCTGCCTCGAAGGAGTGGTCTCAAAGTTCATCAGTTCTCTCGTCGCGCATGATCCATCCACCTTACCAGGGGGAGCAAACATCACCTACACCGAAAACGGCCAGCAGGTACCTATCGGGTCGGGGACGTGGCCCCTCGCAGCTAAGCCGGGCAAATATCGACACATCTTCTCCGACCCCTCGAAGAATCAGGTGGCAGCGATCACGACCCTGACCGAAAACGGGATCCCTGTCATCTACGTGCTCCGCCTCAAGGCTGACGACTCTGGCGAGGTCATCACCGAGGCCGAGACGCTCATCGTGCGCGATTCCGGCGGGGCCGTGCGCTACGAGAACATGACCGTCCCTGAGGCCGTGTGGCTCGAGGCGGTGCCGCAGGAGGCGCGGATCCCGCGGGAGAGGCTCGTCTCGCAGACGAACAAGTACTACACGGGGATGCAAGGCAACGACCCCAGGGGGGACTACTCTTTCTTCCACAAGGACTGCAACCGCCTCGAGGACGGCCTGCAGACGACGAACCAGAAGACCGGGGACGCGTACGGCCACAGCAACGACACGGCCTTCGCGTCCCTGGGCTGCGAGGCGCAGTTCCAGACCGGGTTCCTCGGCTTCGTCACCGAGATACGCGACCGCCGCTTCCCCGTCGTGGACGAGGAGCGCCAGGTCGTCTTCGCCATCACCACTCTCGACCACAACGGCACGGTCCGCTCCCTGCCCAGCGTCAACGGCACCTCGTCTCCGATCCCGCCCTACTTCGACGTGCCCCGCTCGCTGCTGGCCGCCGAGGCCTTCCGGCTCGACGGCGAGAAGCTGTTTCGCATCGAGATGGTGCTGACCGAGGTGCCCTACGGCGTTGGCAGCGTGTTCGAGGCGCCGAGGAACGCCAGCGCCACCGGCACAAGCCTCAGCGTCGCGACACCTTGTGGCCGCGAATGCCTCGAGGGTTTGGTGGGCAGGGTGCTCACCGCCATGCTCAACAACGACCGCTCTGGGCTCCCGCTCGCCGACGGCGTGCGCTACTCGGAGAACGGGCAGTTCCTGCCCCTGGGCGACGGTCTGTGGCAGACGCTCGGAGAGGTCGCGATGCCCCCCGCGAGCCCATACTCGGCCATCTTCGCGGACCTCGCCGCCAGCAACGCGGGCTACTGGGGGCTGATCAAGGAGGAGACGACCGCCGGCGTGCTCGCGCTCCGGGTCTACCTCGACAGCGCCAGCGGGAAGATCAGCGAGATCGAGTCCATCGTCGTTCGGGCGGAGTCACGCGGCGCGAGGGGCGGCACCGTGACCCTGATGCGGCCGCCGCTGCCGGTCGAGTGGGACGGGCGGCCTCTCGGCAGCCTCGACGCCTCATTCAAGGCAGGAGCCAGGGATGCGGAGAGCAGCGAAGTCATCCTGATCGCGCTGGTCGACTCGTACTTCCACGGCCTCGAGAAGCACTCCGCATTCGGGGTGCCCTTCACGCCCGGGTGCGTCCGCCGCGACAACGGCGCGCTCCAGTCCAACGGGAGCTGCGCCGCCCAGATGGCCGGCGAGGGGGCCGCCCCGAATGGGCTGCACGGCCTGACCACCGCGGTCCGAGACAGGCACTTCCTGGTGGTGGACGCCGAGAAGGGGATCGTGCTCGCCGTCGCGATGGTCGACAGCCCCGGGATCGGGCCGGCCCCGTTGAAGGCATCGCAGCAGGTGCCCGGGACGTATATGGTCCCTCAGCTGATCAAGGTCGAGGACGGATACATCTCTCGCGTTGAAGGGATGGTCAAGTGGATGCCGTTTGGATACACAGCGGCAGCGTGGGAGTAGGTGCTGGACAGGGTATGGATTCTACTAGGTTCAATGAACGACATGTTAAAGCCCGGGCCAGCCATGTTCGGTCAGGTTGGATAGCGCCGATCCATAAGGGGCTGCCCGGGACGTGGGCCGAACGTTCGGGAACGGACCTCCAGGCTTGCCAGGCAGGTCATTCCACCGCGGCATGTGGCAAAGCACAAAAGTTACGGTCCAGGTGAAACTTATGAGCTAGGCTTTGATTAACTTCACGTGATTGGTCCTTAAAATCGTCAATTCTTAATAGTGCTCACTCATTGAATATAAAGATATCAAAATGTCATGGTTGGTCTATCTGGGGGGGGTGTAAGGGTCTGACTGAAGGGGAAGGCCAATATGTCATAAGGGCGTACCACGAACAAAAGAAAATCCATGTACTAGACACTCCCCATGAGGTCTCTGCGTCTCTAGCTACTCCCTCCTAAGACGCGCAAGGAATGGCATAAGATGACCGATCCGCAGGGGGGAATTCGGTCCCTCCAGAATTCGTTGGGAGCAGCGCTGGGGGAGCAATCAAGAGTATTTCTCCTTGTCTGGGTCGTTCGGCTCGCATCTGTGACCAAGGTTCGGTGAATACCAGCATTTGCACGCGGCGCACTGCACAACCTCGCTGGGCTTGTGCACGGGGCTAGGCTCGTCTGGCATCGTAATGGTGTTGCTTGCTGTGGCTCTGCGGTGTGTTTCTTTTCGTTGGCTTGCGTCTGAGCTTGAGTCTTTTGGGGGAGACCCGGTGAATATTGATGGCTGGCGTTTCCTGTGTATTGATTATCTCGTAGGATCGGGATGTAGGTTGTTGGGACCTTTGTTGGTTTGCGGGAGTGAAAGGTAGCAAGACGTTGAGGGCCGCGCCGCCTGCGCTCTTTTATATCATGACCCGATGTCAGTGACTGTTGACTGTTGACTGTTGACTGCTCTTGTTGGCTTTGAACATATTCATGCAGCACGGCGTAGCATGACAGCGAAATTTCATTGTTCACTTTTGCAAAGTCACTGCTCAACCTAATCATGCATTCAAAGCCTTCGATCTTCTGTCTTCACTACGACATAGCTGAACCTGTGGTGGGAGATATCCCAGCTGCATGCATGTTCGGGGGTCATGGGTCTTGATACTAGCCAATTGGTTGTCCGGGCCAATGATGTAGTGATGATGAGGGTCTGCTCCAAACAAGCTGAGACGGAATGGGATCGTCCACCCGACTCCCCCTCAGAAGAGGGAGAATGTTGCACATGTGCACGTGTGTACATCTAGGGTACGAGTGTGAATTTAAATTCATGTAGATTAATTATCGCCTACACTAACTAGTGCCCCGGACGGCAGGACCCTCCGGCGGCGGCTATGCTTCATAGTGAATCTTGAACACCCAAGAAATCTCCCCCTTCCCCAGTAGCTCCTCCGTCACCTGAATTCTCAAGACCTTCTCACTCCCGTCGCCTTCAATCTCAAAGTCCAAATCCTCGCCCCCCTCAATCCCAAGAAGACTCACCACATCCCCCTCCATCACTGGCACAGGAGCTGGGACAAGCACGAACCCGTCCTGACCGATCCTCGGCTCCTCAAGGAACAGCACATAGAAGGCATCCTTCCCATGAGTAAATCGCATGTCTTGCGCCCCTTCCACGGCAGCCTGGCTCTCCACAAACCAGTAGGTCGTGTTGTAGATGGCCTCACCATGCCGCCCGATCCAAGCCCCGGCCTCCCTGAGATTGGTCGCCGCCCGCTCATGGATGGTCCCGTCCGCCCTGGGCCCGATATTGAGCAGGAAGTTCCCATTCTTGGACACGATGTCCACCAGCGTGTGCACGATGGTGCTGGCGTTCATGTACTCCCAGTCCTGCGTGGCTCGGTTGAAGCCGTAGCTGTAAGGGTCCATGCCGCGGTTGCTCTCCCACTTGTGGTGCTGCGCCGACGAGAAGGTCTGGTACTCGGGTGTGTCGAAGTCCGCCGCGTGCGCGAGCCCGCACCGCGAGTTGATGGCCACCTGGCGGTCCTGGCGCCTCGCGGCGTTCCACCACCGGCTGGCAAACTCGGCCGTGCCGTTCGCGGCGCCGCAGTCGCACCACATTATGTCGACCTCGTAGTCGTACGCCAGTATGTCCATCTGGGGCACCATTAGGTCAGCGATGAAGTCGTCGACGGGCACGTGGCCCGTATAAGGCTCCTCGACGCCTGTGTAGGGGTTCGTTGCCAGATTGCCGGGCCACGACACAGTCCCTGGCACCTCCGTCTTGTTGAACTGGTCGAAGCCGTATGGCCCGAAGTCTGGGTTGAACCACTCTGGTAGCGAGAAATAGGTGCCCCTCTTCATATCCGGGTGGTACGTCGCGGCAGCATCCATGAGCTCTCTCAGCAGATCCCGCTTGGGTCCGTAGTGGATCGAGGACCGGTTGCTTGTCTCTTTCGTGTCGAAGAGGGCGAACCCGTCATGGTGCTTGGTGGTGAGGACGAAGTACTTGGCTCCAGCATCGCTGATGAGGTCAACCCAGCCTTTGGGGTTGTAATTCTTTGTGGTGAAGTACGGGAACGTGTCGTCGTACGCCCAATCCTCGCCAAAGGTGTCTCGCCTGTAGCCATAAAAGTTCGACCGATCCCCCTGTGGGTGGTTAGTAGAGTACCACCAGAACCACTCAGCGTAGCTCTCATATGGTGTTGAGTTTCCCCAGCCTGTGACCGCGTAAGGGCCCCAATGCAGGAAGATTCCGAACTTTGACTCGTCGAACCACTCAGGAGCTTCATGCTTTGCAAGGCTCGACATATCTGGCGTCCAGTCCGTCAAACCAATCTCGACATCAGAGAAGCGCTTCTGCAGCGTGCTCTTTCCATCATCCACAACGACACGGACATCGGACAACCTCCCCTCTGACGAGAAGCCCGATGTACTGTCGATTCCGACCATCGCAACTTTCTGATCACCAGGGCAAAGCCTCTTGACTTGCCCCGGCTTCACGGTCTTGAACCCATCACCCTCCAGGGTGACTGACAGGCCACCCCCGTGGATGCAATCAGAGCCCGCATTATTAACCCTGACCTCGACAATCTGCGTCTCATTCCCAATCCACTTTTGCGTAGGCCTCACGCTCTGCACGCCCAGGGCCGCACCACTATACAGCGAGATGGCAAAGATATGCAGCCTGCTGAGCGTGGTGTTAGTCGTGACCGGGAGTGTGATTGACGCCAGCTTCTTCCCTGCACTCAGCGATGCGGTGCGTTCGAATATATGTGAAGTATTGTAGTTCACCCCGTGAGCGGTGAAGCGGCTGGGGAAGACGATCTCGCCCCGGTTGATGGTCAAGAGGTTGAACCATGCCAGCGAACGCAGCTCATGCAGTGATGTGCTGTTGTCTGAGTAGGTGAAGGTGACGTTCTGGGAGACCGACACCAGCTCCAGGTCGCCCGCCACGAGGAAGGAAATGGAGAAGAAAGACCCATTCTCGGGTACGGTGATGGTCTGTCCACCGCAAATTACGTTATCAGAGGCACCAGCACCCGTGTATCCAGGGAAATGGTACTCGATCCCCGTCTCGACCGAGATGTAGGTGCTGCTGTCGAACCTTGGGTCCGGATAGGACTCATTAAGAACGTCAAAGGCCGCCTCGCCGGGTGATCGGCCGAACGCCTTATTGTTGAATAGCGAGACCAAGTCCAGTGGCGTTGATTTGCTAGGCCCGCACGTCTGCCCGTTGGCAACCGAGGCGCACAGGCCAAATATCAACAGAAAGGTCCAGAGCAAGATCATTCTGGCTCTAGCGGATGTGTCGGCAAAGGTGAATAAGTATGCAGCCGGCCATGAGTCGAGGCAAGTCTAGGTAAGTCGAGGGGAAATTGGGGGCGCGTGGTGGTTTTGAGGCTATTCGGAACTCAGGCTACAAACGGGCCAGCCGCTCTGACGTCGTCACTGTCCAGCGGCCCCTCCGCCGCATGGGTGCCATCCGAGATGAGGGCCGAGTGTTATCTGTATGGTAAAGTGGAAAAGGACGAGCAGTTTGAGCACTGAACAGAGTAACGTTTCTTCGGTGCCGAGTCAGAGCCCTAAGGAGGTGGGCTTCTGTGGGCGAGAATTTGGCTTTGTCATTTCATCTCTTTAGAGTTTAGGTACGGATCTCGTACAGGTACAGCGCGTGCAATTCGTTTGTGACCATACAGGTACCTGGGTAGGTAGGTTGGTTGGATGGATGGGCTCTGTACCAATTGCAGTGTGGGAATTCAAGTTTTGCAACGTGCCCGGTGCAGAGGGCCCAATTGACAGGGCAATTTGGGCGCAACAAGTCGTCTAAGTTGTCGATCCAAGCCTGGAACGCAATGGAAGCTAGTGCGGGTGAAGAAGCAACTGCCATCAAATGTGTCTTATCGCCTCCACTTGCCCCGCCGTTCACATCTCCAACGATTGATTGAAGCTCTGTGTTTTTCCGTTGGAGACCCCTTTTCCGTTAGAGACCTCGATGGAGAAAAACAAGAACTTTCTCGGAAACCCCGCCCCTGGGAAGACATGCCGATCCACCAAATAGCCGACGGTACTGTAGACTACAGGCAGCAGAGGAGTAAAGTCGGGACGAAAGCGCCTCGACCCGACAAGATAAGGGCGGGGTGGGCCAAGAAGCCCAAGGGGGCCAAGATTGCCAGGAAGGAAAATACAGTGCCAGCGTAACGGTGATGAGATCTGACTGCACAATGTGTTTCTCGTGTTTTGGTAGAGCAAGTGAGGAGGTGACCGTGTAGGTAATTATGTAGTGGGTGACCATCTCATCTCGGCATGTGCCATCACGCTATCTCGTCCGGAACGGGACCCTGCTCCAACTTTCCTGTAACGTGGTGGAATGGGAAGGGCAATGCGGGCAGGCGACGTGTGAGGGAAATTTCTCCGACATCACTGCGAGAATACCGACCATCTTTTGGAGTTTGGCAGGGGCAGGTGGGAGCGGGGATAATGACTATCGGCTCATCTACAACGGTATGATTGACAGGCCGAACTGCGGCCATGCAACGAAGACTGCTGGTGTCCGAGACCCATATAAGAGCGACAATCAACACAGGCGTACGGCAACGGGAAAACCGAAGGAGACGGGAGTCTTCACCCACCGAAGGAAGTGCCTGAATACCTCTGGTCATGGCTTGGACAAAGCTCTTAGTATTGCTGGGACTAGTCAGTCTGGTGCCGACCTCGTTTGCTCAAACGGCTCAGTTCAACCAGCCTGAAGGTGTCGATATTTGGTGCGGGAAGGCATACAGGGCTGCGTGAGTTCTCGGTTCTCACTGAATGTGTTTTGCCTGTATAGTTGTTTTTAAAGCTGACATTGGAGGTAACAAAGGAACTCATCATTCGACCCGGGCGGCTGGTTCAAGGAGCCTCCAGTGTCCACTCAGCCATTGCTGAGACTGAACGCGCGCCCGAGATTGAGCATTTATCTCGACACGGACACTGAGGGCACTCTGCTGGTGGACGCTGCTGTTGTCTTCCAGGCAGGCGAACCACTGCCCGGATGCGCTGTTCCCACAGGGGGCACGCCTCCACTGCCCCTGGGCCTGGACATCTCCTACAACGGCGAGACGCTGAAGACGGCCTCGATTGATGTTGGCTCGGTTGACAACCAGATTCCACTTGATCTCAGATCTTTTGAGCCTCAGTTTGACCCCTACAACATTACAGTCCGGGCAAATCTGGGTGTCAATAAGAGTTACACTGCTACGACGGAGATCCTCCGTCTACCCTATCCAGAGGATTATGGGAGTGTGGCTAGACTGGACAACCTCTACGGTGGGCTGTACGCACAGCGAGGGAAGAACAGCGGGTGGGAGCGGCTGTTTGCCTACACTTACTACAGTATGTGCTTTGATTATTGGTGCCTCTCTCGGGGCTATCCGTCTAGTCCGGCTTTGGTTAACTGGGAGCCTTCATACAGCTCAATGGACACGCTACTGGAACGAGGATGAGGGGGCTGCCATCGGAATGCCCAACGTCAGCACCATTGACGAGTTCGTATCGATGGGATACAACGTCATTCACATCGTCCCGACCGGCTCTCTCCAGAACGAGCCATTCCCCTGGAACGAACTCATGCCGTACATCAAACGGGCAAACGAGCTGGGCGTCTACCTTGACTACGACGTGATCTGGAGGTGGACCAACTTGACGGGCATGATCGAGCAAGTGACGGAGCTTCGGAAGCAGCCGTCTATCCTTTCTTGGTACCAGTCAGACGAACCTGACGGGAAGGGTAACCCGACGAACTCGACGGGGATCGCCTACGACCAGATAAAAGCGATCGACCCGTACCACCCAGTCTCCCTCGTGCTGAACTGTTTCGACTTCTACTACGAAGAGTACTCGAAGGGCGGCGACATAGTGTCCAGCGACGTCTACCCAATCTCCAACAACAACACCTTCTCGAACATGTACGGAACGGTATGCAACGCCACCTACGGCTGTTGCGGCTGCGACAACTGCGAGGGCGGCTTCGACGACGTGTCCCGCCGGATCGACGAGTTCTACCGCAGGGACGCCTTCATCGGCCGGCAGAAGACACAGTGGTTCACCCCAATGGCCCTCGGCAATGAAACCTTCTGGCCACGGTTCCCGACCGCGGCCGAGCTGGTCGTCATGACTGTGCTGGCCATCAACCACGGCGCCAAGGGGATCGTGCAGTGGAACTACCCGGCCATTCCCGAGATCGAGGCCATCACCGAGTTGATGGCGCGTACCCTGACCAGCGACGCCATGACTGACTTCACCCTCGGAGCCCCTTGGTTCAAGACGCTTGCCGTCGAGGGGCAGGGTGCTGAGCTGATCGATGTTACCGCCTGGGTCCACCCGGACAATGGAAAGGTTCTGCTCAGCGTCATCAACAAGAACTATGGGGATGTGTCTGGTCAGATTAGGGTCTCGCTACCTGATGGAGTCCAGGCCGGCGCTGTTGAAGACACACTCTGGGGAGATGCCGAGTGGACTGCCGAAAGCGATGCCGTCGTGTCAGACGGCCTGCTTGGTCTCCAAGTCTCCATATTCATTCTTGAAGAGGCAACGATGAGGAAGGTCTGACACTAGAGTTCGGAAGTGGTATGATCTCGGATCCATAGATGGTCAGGAATTAGTCAAATAGTTTAGCGGTTACCGAGCACTCGAAGCTCTCGCATTGAGAATCACTTCAGGGTCGGACGACAAAGCCACTCCATGAACATTGGCACAAAGCGTAATGAAATGCGACTGAAAGAACAAACAGGGAGCAACCCACTGAATTGAAGCCTTTTGTGTTCTTTTTCGACTCACCACCGGGGGGGTGGAGGGGGGGGGAAGCCCTAGGATGTTTGGATGTGACAGTTTCGCCGGGTCTCTAGCGGCGAGGCGATTCAGAGATTCAGAACTGGAATACCGCGTGACAGATCATGAAATTAAATTCTTCCGGTGGCCCTAGCAGATAAACAAAATATTTAGCTTAAATGATTGACGGATCCACACGGGATCGAAGTAGTCAACTGTCAAACCAGTCTTGAAAAGCATTGTATGCTCAGCCCCAGGAACCCTGGCATCAGCGCATGAACGACTGCGATAAAAGGCGAGGTTCCGAGTCATACCTAGAACAATTGCAGATTAACAGCCTCATCCGCTAGCTCACGCTAACACACAAATGTATGTCGACAGGAGAAACACATCCAGGATGCTACCTGCTTGCACCTCCAAAACTCCAGGACCCATGTCTCTCTGACTCGAAACTTTCCTGGATCATTGGATGAACTTTCTCTCATCATATCACTGAAACCCAAGACCGGGCTTCTCTCCGCACGTAGAGGGCATCGATGGCGCTGAACCAGGTAACACAGGATCTCAGCGGTTAAGGCTCCGCAAAAAAGGGGCTGAGAATAAACTCAGAGGGCGGCGGGGGCGGATGCGTCTTGGGCAACCCAATGAGCTCATCAACGTTTGTGACGATCAGCAGCAGTTCACACAGAGGGGACAGAGAGGAACAACACTGAAAGATGCTTTTGCGGCGTACATAAGCCTCAGTGTAGCCTCCTCAAAAGGTGCTACAATGTTCTCGATATCTCAGCAGACACCGCTCAGTCTCCATCCATCGTTGACTTCTCTTCAAACCTTTCAAGTCAGAAAGCCTATCTCTTCCTTAGCTTCAACGTATTTCCCCCTTGCCTGTAGAATCTAAAGCATCTATCCGACAGTCAGTGAAAATGCAGACAAAGCAGCCCCTGGCCATCCTTTCACTTCTTATCACAGCGATTAGTTGCCAGCCTTTCGGGCCATCTGCTGAGCGCCACAGTTCCAGGGACAGACGGCCCCACCCAAGGGTTTTCCCCAGTGGGTTCCCAACGGGCCTCCCGACTGGCGTGCTGAGCGGGCTCCCTGGCCCCTTCGAGGGTAATAGGACGGGCGAATTTAAAGCAGCCGCCGGGCCGACTAGGGCCTTGCATCTCGGCCGACCCACTGCCACTATGCCAAGGTCCACTCCGACCGTGAGTCTTCTACTCCCCGGCCGTGGTAGTGGCACCAACGGCTCAACCCCGGGGAGTGACGGCGGCGGCAGCGCCTCCCTCCCGGCCGGTTTCGCCACCATCATCTTCCAGGATGACTTCTCCAGCCAGCCGGCGGGGTCCCTCCCAGACGCGGCAAAGTGGACCATCGACACAGGCACCGGCTACCCGGGCGGGCCGGCGAACTGGGGCACGCAGGAGATCCAGACCTACACCTCCTCCGGGGACAACCTCGCCATCACGCCCTCCGGCACCCTCAGGATAACCCCGATCCGCAGCGGCGACTCCTGGACCTCGGCCCGCATGGAGACCACCGCCGCGCACGACTTCGCCTGCGCGGCGGGAAAGAAGATCAGGATGGAGGCTTCCATCAGGCTCGCCAACGCCGACGCCGCCACCCAGTCCGGCATCTGGCCGGCCTTCTGGTCCCTGGGCGCCGCCTACCGCACCAACCTGACCTCCTGGCCCGAGGTGGGCGAGATCGACGTGCTCGAGGTGTCCAACGGCGCGTCGACGGTCCACCACACGGCGCACTGCGGCGTGATCGGCGGCGGACCCTGCAACGAGAAGAAGGGCCTCTCCTCCTCGGTCGCGTTCCCGCGCGGTTGCTTCGTCCGCGTCGCCGCCGAGGTGGACAGGACCGGCACCACCGGAGGCGACTTCGCGGGGGAGAGGCTGGCCTGGTACGTCGACGGGCGGCAGACAAAAGTGCTGACGGGCGCTGAGGTCGGCGACGCCGCGGCCTGGGAGAGCCTGGCGCGGACGCCCAAGATGCTCCTTCTCAACGTGGCTGTCGGTGGGGAGTTCCCGGACGCGTTCTTCGGGTCCGGCAAGACGCCGAACGCGCGGTCGGTGGGCGGGGAGCCGTCCGCCATGGAGGTGGCTTATGTTGCTATATATAGCACGTGAGGAAGTTTTCTTAAGTCGATGGTGCTTTCAGTTGTTGGTTTCGGAGTCTTTTGTCCCTGTTAATCTGTAGGTATATTTCAACGTTCTCAAATCTCATTAAGTCTGCTTCGTTTATTTCCACTCTAGCTTTTAGCCCATCTCTTGCTTACAATTACTTTTGGCTTCTATTTTCATTTTACGCACTCTGTGATAGGTAAGATTAATATTGTGTGATGAGGCGAAGCTTGCATTGTGATCTTGACGCGCAATAGGAGGAGCTTGGATCAACTAAGTCGGGTAGATGGCTGCTTGTATGGGCGAGTCGAGCATCTCCATGAGGCAGCTGGCATCTAGGACCTGGTGGGGCTTGAGGGCGAAGGCGCCGGGGGCGACTTGATCGTGGTAGTCGGCGGACTTCTCGCCTGCGGGGCGGGGCACCCCAGTGTTGCGCGGGTTCCACGACAGGTCCTTCCAGGTATCTGCGCGCCGGGTGGGGTCGGTGATGTGGTTTAGTATGCCCAGGCACTCCATGGTGGGCAGGATCTGCATAGGGTTCGGGACGTTGGCGGGGCGGTTGAGCTGCGTGGTAACATAACCCAGTATATAGGCCCTGGCGAGGTCGGCGATACGCTCCTTGGCCTCTACGTCGTTTAGGCCCTCCTCCTTGACCTCCATGGCCACGATGTCCTTGATGGGGGGTGCTTGGGAGCAGATAATCTCGCCTATGTCGTCGGGGTATAAGCGAGTCCTCAATCTTATCCGTGTCTACATGCTCCTCCTCTGGTATCTTCGACTAAATGGGGAGTTCGTATGCCTCGAGGTGCTGCCGGATGTCAGGTCCGATCCACGTGCCCCTGTTGGGCTAGGCTTCAACTGCCGGCCTGTACTTGAAGACATTGTACGAGTACATGTTGCTGTCCGCCGTCCCATCCCACCTGCACCGGGGTCGCCGCGCCGAAGCTTTGGCACTCGTAAGGATACGAGTATAGATGGCGCGGGAAACCGTAGTGGTACCTCGGGCTGCCGCGGCGGCGGCGGCCCTGGCCTCATTAGCCTTGCGGTAGGCCTGCATCTTGTTGTTCAAGACCTCGTTTAACTACTTCTTCGCCTCCTCGTCGGCGGCCCGGCGGGCGGCGGTCGATTCGTTGGCGTCTTTCTAGGCGGACGGCGATTCAACAGAGGCGGCGCTGCTTCCAAATGATGCTTGATGTCCCAAATGATGCCCGACGTCCGTGAAATTTGTCCCCTATGTGAAGCCCCAATGAAAAAGAAAAAGGGAATCCCATGCTCCGTATGTATGTTTGATCTAAAGTCTTACATGATTTTCGAATTTTGTCATTTTATTAACCTCTGGTTTACTTGTTATTTATATGCCCAATATTAATTTATTTATAACATCATATTATTATATACGGATGTTCCAAGGATGATTATATATAGTGAGAGTAATAGAACCAAATAATTACCCCCAGTAATTACTGCTGTCAGTAATCGTCGTATCTTGGTTACCTACTCGTTGTCGTAGAAGCTATCGATGCCGAGAATCGCAGCATCTGTCTCGGCATCTAATTATCCCGAGAGCCGCAGTATCCGCCCTGCCGTCGTTGTCGTCGGGTGTAGACGGCGTCTGGTGAAGCTGGCCGTCAGAGCCATATATGTTGTGACAAGGCCAATAAGCTCAAAGCGGGCGTGGACCGCGCCATCAAGCACGGGGAGGCGGGCATTGGCGCCGGTTCGTTCCAGCTTCCTGGACCCACCCCTGCTGGCGCAGGTGCGACGCAAGTCAGGTGATCGCAGGTAGGCTCGTTATCATTGGGTTGCACTGTGCTCGTACGGAGTCCCCTCGGTTGTGGGTACGATTAATTATTGACCCTAGGTGGGTCGTCACGAATCCCCGACGCGTCGAGAATCGTCCTAGGTGCCTGTACGGATCCGTCAGGATTATTTCACCTGAGCTTCCCCCTTTTGCTCGCCAGCTTTCTGACTCCTTTCAATTGACTGAACAACATAACCCAGCATTCATTGATCGCCTCCTGTACCATTGCGTAGGGCGGCCACAGCATGCCACCCAAACGCGCCGCGCAAGCCTCTTCGGCTGCGCCTAAATCCAAGAAGTCCAAGTCGTCAAACATGGCTGACACATCCGACGCCGGCTCCAGCCTGGTGACATCGCCAACCATGAAGACCCGTAATTATCTTCGTTCAGAACAAATGATTTACCATTTAAGTCTTCTCTATTCCTCCTCCCCTTCCCCCCCTCCAACTCCCCCTCCCAGCTCCAATTCCTCTCCCATCCTAGCAGACGCTCTCCGTGTGTGAATCTCCTCCTGGGTCATCAACTCTCCGTCAAAAGATGCACCCGCTATATACGACTATAAGGCAATCTATACTGCCGCTACCAGCGACAGCAACAGCCAAGAGGTGACAATTCCGGATCCCAGAAACGCTCCTCGTCAGTTTCCTTCAGCTCGCTGGGCAATTCGCTATTGCCCTTAGGTTAACTGGGCGAGGGAACCGAGGGAGGGAGCCGTATAAGTCGCTCTCAACTTGGAGGCTAGGGGACTGCCCGTGCCTTCATTCGATACGCCAGCTGCATTCATCACTTCCGCACTTGATAATCATGGTATAAAGTCACTGCCTTCTCATTCATATAGTAGTTACTCATATAACCGTATGCTAGTGGAACGGGAAGTGAAGGGGTCCCGTCCCAGTCGGTCATCTCCTTGGATTGGAAGAACAGCATCATAATCAGGCATCTATCTCTTCACATATAAATACGATACTCTCTCCTTCGCTCGTATGGCCTTTCTCCTCAGTCAGTCAATAAGCCTTCATCCGCCTCACACCTACTGTCCTCCTCCTCCAGAGTACTTGCCTCATTCTCGAGAAACCAACCTTAAAATTAACAGCCAGTCATTCTGAAAGAACCTGAACCATGGGCCAGGAACTCGGACAGCATAAAGATGCCGATGGGAGTGTAACCGTCGCCTCCAGGTTTTTTGAATGCCAATGGCCGTTCTGCGACACGGAATTCCCGGCTTTTCCACATGAAATCAACCCGACCATGTGCCATTCACATCAGGGTGTGCCGCAGATGAGCACTCAACCAATCTCGCAGAATTACGAACCAGTCTGGGGGTACCCAGCCAGCCACGGAAAGCCACACTAGCCAGATGACCGACCAGCCAATCTCGTACAATCATGGACAGCCTAGGGGTCGGAGTACTGGGTCAGCCCCGGCAAGTGATCAAAGCCACATCAGCAACCAGCCAATCTCTGGTACATTTGGACCACCCAGAACCTCCCAGCCAGAGCCAGCAAGCCAACAGAGTCAATTGAGCAGCCAGTATTGCCAGCATCCAGGCTGCACCGCTCGTCTTAACCTGTACGCTATCCGACCTTCTAGGACCTTACACGATGTCCATAATTAACAGGCGAGCTACCTGGGATGAGAGACGTGCTTATGGGCGCTGCACGAAGTGCACTAGGCTTCTATCAGAAGACGAAAAGCAAGAATTCTTTACATTGCGAGGACTGTCGCATAAACCAGCGGGAGAGAATAAGCAACCTCAGGCAACTCGACTGGGAATCCGGAGGAGAGGGGGTTCGGGATTGGGCAGTGGCAGTAAGCAGGGGGTGTGAGAACCCCCGGTGTTATGCGCCCAAGAGGTAATTACGTACACGGGGAGCTCCAGGTCAAGAGAAAGCGGCGCATTAGCTGATGGATTCTCCCAGGTATAGCGAGCAACATCTAGGACATAATTACACCATAGAAGAAGTGTAGTGGCCACCTGCGAGAGCCGAGAAGCTCCTGAGCGAGCTTCTCCAGGGGATGGCACCTGATGCGACCGGTTGGCTGCACGACTAAATCCTTCCTATTCGCCTCAATCTCATTTTCATACCGAGGTGTGGAAGTGAGCAACCACTGAAACTAGCTTCCCCTCGGACACACCTGACATAATTAGTCTAAATCGCGAAGTCATGTCGCAAAGTCACGCATCCAGGAGCTCCGCTCCCCCCGCCCCAAACCCAAAATCCCCGTCTTGGTTGCGGTTTTAAAGTCCTCTACACATGGAACAGACAGCATAATTAACATATGCCCCCTCAATAAAACTCCAAGTATTTCTTTAGTCGATAATGGGGCCCTTTTGTCCTTTACCTATTTATGCAAGCGGAGCTTTCTCTATTTCCGCATCTGTACATTCACTGCTGCTAGGTTGATAGGCTCTCGTCCAAATGAGGATGAATGCTGTGTCGGTCTTATTGTTGCTAAGTGACATATACACAACTTTGTACTGATTGCAGGTGGGGAAATTCATATTTTGTCAGCGGGCGCAGAGGCCCTCTTTCTGGCGACAACAAGTCCGTACGCCTCCCCGCCAATGCTGTCCTGTCCCTAGGAAACTTCGTGAATACATCCTACGCTGCCCTCTCATTCTTTTCACTGTTCCGCACCTGGCTCTTGGAGTCCTCGGCAGTGGATTTGGCTATCAGGCCCAAGAGCTTCTGCTCGTTTAGAAGTCCCAGGGACTTCACGTACTCACTCAGTAAGTCCCCCTTGGCCGCCCCGAGCAACATCTCACGGTACCCAGAGAGGCTGTCATCAGGTTCCCGGACGAGCACCTCTCTCCCCTCAATCCCACAGAGCACCGTGTATACAACTCTCAGGTCTTCACTCACCCCCACAAATGCGAAGTGAACACCTGCTGCAACCTCCAGGAAAGTCTCCAGAAAGGCGGCGCAGACGATCAGCCTCAGGGCTCGGGATGGACGTTCAGGACGGACCGCCAAGCATCTGACTAAGAACAAGAACTAGGTAGTGATCTCCTCTTCTTGCCCACTACGGTCGCAGGCTTCTTCCCCAGGAGATTGAGATAGATCGGCTCGTACTTTCGGACGGAGTCCATGTCAGATAAGGGTCGCGAGCAATTCTTTCGCATCAGCAAAATCCGGAGGAAGAGAAGTGGGGGAAGGCGGTTGTGGTCTCGGGGGTACCATTCTTTCGGCGTTGGTCGAGATTTGAGGCTTGGCGCCGATTAGCTACACCGCGAGGCGCGTATGAGTCGGAGAAAGCTTTCTAGCGGTCAAGATGGAGAAGGTCCTTTGCAAAGTGGAACTGGGTGCCGACGCCGCATGTCGATCTAGCGCCGCTTTGATGTATTTGAAGTTGTGTCTCGCAGCAGCGAGATAGATCGGGCGTTGAGGCCAATAGAACATGCTGAATGGATCACCCGCATTGGCTCCCACGGGAATGGCGGGTTCGATGTTCTGTTCCATCTGACCTCCGGTGATTTGTCGCCTCAATGGGTTGGTGGCTCTTGCCCACGCTTCGATCAGTCTGTGGGGAGGGCAGCCGCGGGTCCGTGAGAAGTGAGCTATGAGCACTCTCGACATCGAGAGCCTCCAAACTCCCTGTCCGAGGGAACTCTCAACCAGGCTCAAGTTTGTGACGGCGTCGATGGGGTCCAACCCATCCTCTTTCAAAGTTTTCTCCATATTCGCGATGCGCTCGGGGGCCAGAAGAAACTCGTGTACTGATCGATGGGTGAAAATAACGATACGCGACGGGGAGTGGCCTGCCCGCTGTGTCGTTAACCAAGCCCTCAGATTGCCGAAACCAGCTCTGTCTTCAACGAGACCCTTGCTGCAGCCATTTAGTCGTTTGATTGCGATCGTCTCGCGAGCTTGAAGTTCAAGTGTCGTGGTCCGGGGAAGTTTGCCCCCTGATACTTCGTTTGATGACTCGACCGATTGAATGGCAAAGTCAGGACCCCGAATAAGGTAGTCTTCCAGAAAGGAGTAGGCTACCAACGAAAGCTTGTAAGCCCCTGTGCTCAGAAGCATTGCAAATGTCAGATACGCTCTTTTCAGTCGGAAGTGAGCTGAGAATGCGGCTGAAGAGTTTATCAAGCTCTTTAGGAAGATCTTCGACTTCCTTCATCAATATGCTTGATGTGTAAGCGTTTTCTGTCTGTTCGCGAATTCGCTTGACGACAAGTGCAACCCAGAGGAAGATCCCCTGCGCATTCTCAACCACCGCATGGGTGAGGTCTGCCGGATCATCGAGATGCCGAAGCTTGTCGGAGACGTATCTCATCATGTCGGCCCGGGTGAGGGTGTGAAGACGGAGCTTGCTGTGGTATCGAAATCCGTTCATGAACACATTATACTCCCTGCTCGAGACGCAGATCTCGAGTCTCTCGGCCGCTGTTTGTGCTCATTGGATGAGCAGGCGAACAAGATCTTCTCTTCCTCCGTGTCTTGAGCATTTTCGGATGCCCTCAGCCTAGAAGCGAACTGCTAGCATCTCGACCGCACCTGCCTCAGCGCTGCGGCTCTCCTTGGCGCTGCCGCTGAGTGACCCATGGATTTCTACTGCGCCGACGACCGCCTTGGCGGCGAAGTCAATGAATGAGAGAATGTCGGATGTAAGACCGATGGTAGAAAATGGATCCACGATGTCGATCTTTATCCAAGAGAATGAGCGCTCTCCTAGTCTAAAAGCTATGAGAATCTTTCCTAGAATCTTCTGCGAAAGACGCGAGTGGCAAGTATGGGTGACAATGATGAAAACACGAGGAAGGGATTTTATTTCTGGAACGGTTGAGGAGTCATAACCCCTCTCTTCGTGAGAGCCCGAGACCCCTGGCAGCAACGTAGGACAGATGGCTGACCGTAAAGCAAGAAACATAAGGAAGCCTTATAAAATGTATAATTCCAGACTCGCATTAGGATAGCTGTTCCGATTGGCATGCTGATACAAGTTACTGGCCACATGTCACACATACCGTGACATATGATGCGACGTAACACATAGAGATTAAGATAATAAGAATATGAGAATCTGCGTGTGTGGTTGGTGTCTTTAAATAACCCCGCAGTTGCCACACTAGGATTCGGCGTTTTCTATAAAACGGCCGCGGGTACTCACACATCAAGACTTGGGGCATCTTGCCGATAGCAGAGTGTAAGAGAATAAGGCCATTAGGAAGTACGGACACTTCGATATCACAGCTCAGGATCCTTACCCTTACATGATGTCTGCTGGAGTTTTTTATCTTGTCCCATATCTGATTTCTATTCAGTCGTTTTTGATCATCTTAACTCGTTCCACGGTGTGCACCCCTATGTATTATCGTCCACCGTTCACTAGCATTGCAGCGCGGTCTCTATTTGTTGTGTCCAACAGGTACGTACTAGGAGAGATACAGCCAAGAGAAAGCGATGTATTGTTTACAGCTTCCACGCATGGTGGGCGGCAACTGCGGCTTATATATGCGGAGGCGGCGCAGTGACCACCTGGAGGGAGCCCCTGGGGACTGCCTCAGGGGTACAGGTGAGCAGTCACGTGATGCTCGTCACAACACTATTATGGCCCAGTATCGAGAGGACATGCGATACACAAGCCGATAGCCCTCCTTTTTTGTGATGCCCAAGTCCAGCTTGAGGCCTGCTTGCTCCGTCCAGAGTAGACTCTAGACAACAACCTGTAATTTCACATCGGTTGCGCGGAATAATTACCAACACGAGTACAACCCACAAAGACATTAATTACTTACCATGTGAGATCTCAGCTTTCATAAGAATACGCCCACACAGTGACGGCCTACCAGGAGTATCGATATCTCTTGGGAATTCCAATAATTACCTCACATTTTTAATCTCAGAAGGCTGTGTTGGCGTGGTTGTGTCTTTTGTCATATTTCCCAGAAAAGCCTAGGAGTCGAGCGAGTACAGCGACAGCACACTGGACAGGCTGCCCTTGGGACCCAGTCCCCTTGAACGACATGAGACACTCCGAGTCGTTTCCTGCAGGACTTAGCGACCCTCCTCAATGGAAAATAGCCTTGTGCGAGTCAATCTCTCCCTGCCTAGCCATCAACCCTACGCAACAAGCTCACTGATGGATCAAAACGCAGAGGGTCTCTCTGGTGCATTGTCAAGCACATATGGCTCACAAAAATGTAGGAATGTCTGTCTGGTAAGCAGCCAGCGAAGGAAGAAGATGGGTAGATACGTTCGCGTCGTATCTAGAGTCCTAGTGTCTGGAGATGGGAAGAGGGGCTGGTTCTGTTAGGCCGAGGCCGGGAACTCTGTCGACGAACCGAAGTAGTCCACAGAGAGACAGTCCATGGAGCTAGGGAAGAGGATCTGCCTATCAGAAGGTCACCACTAGACAGGCTAACCTCACAGCCCAGCGCGGTTTGCATTTGCGGCTGCCTCACTCCACACCGGCCCACCCGGCGCCACGTACTTGTCCCTCCCCTGCTGGATGGCCCACAAAGCTGCCAGGATCTGACGTCGTGGTTAGAAAGTTACTTGTATCAGGACGGGTAATTTGGGATGCAATGGCGGTTGCAAAGTTGAGAACCCATCAAAGGCAACAGATGCTCAGACTACGAGGCTGTTTTGCTTACCCCCTTGTCATCAGGCTTGTATGCCCCCGGCAGCGCCACCCCCTCCGGCAGCCGGGTCGTCCCTCCTTGCGTGACTCGGATGTGCGTGCAGCTGGGGTAGAACTGGGCGCCCATTCGCTTCTCGGCCACATGCAAGCCCAGGATCTCGTGCCGGAGCAGGTAGGCGCCCGGAGCCAGCTTGGGCGGGATGGTGACGGCCCACTTAGCGCCCTGGACGCGGACCAGGTCGGACGCCCAGGGCGGGTTCGCGGACGGGTTGTAGGCGAGCTGCTCGATCTTGACCCAGACGGGGCCTGAGTCGCCCTTGAAGGTCGAGCAGTCGTCGTCGGGGCAGTGGGCCAGATAGCTGGTCGAAGGGGTATAAAACGACATCGGTGAGGAGATAGAATGTCAGCGGTGGGACTGGGGTTTTGAGTGGCCAAGGGGGAAGGATTAAGGGTGGCGGAACGTAATTAGTCCATACGTCATTACCGGGCCGCTGTGAGAGCTGCCCCATTGGTCCCATATCATGGTGCTGGTTGCAGATGCGGCTGATGTTAGTCGGTGCATTCCCGGAGGTGAAAGTGAAATGATTTGGGAAACGTGAGAGACTTACACCTTATCGCCAGCCTTCAGCTCGATGGTGCCTTTAGCAGGGGTATTACCTCCCGCTCCGCAACTAATTTAATGAGATGAGGCTGTTAGTATTCTAGTATTTCTGCACCCACGAAGAGGTCTTCCTGTTTGCTCTCTAGTGCTTTGAACATACGTGATATCCTTTGTGGTAAAATCCGGAACTGGACCATTGTTGTTAAGCCTTCTCGCATATCGGACTGGTTCAGGGTTCAGGTAATTGTCCGTCCCGACCTGCCAGGCCTGGTAGGTTTGGCCGTTGACCGAAATGCTTTTCAGGTAGCCATGGCCAACCACGGTTGTCGCTAGGCACAAAAGCAGACTAGAGAGAGACACGTTAACCATGACGTGCGACGGAGTGGCGCTTAGGTTATGAGAATAGAAGTGTCGCGGCTCCGAGATTGGGAGAATAATGTATGGGATTGGAGCAGCAGCGGCTGTTGATGATATTTGTAGTCTAGCCTTCTTGCAAGATTTACTCAGAGGCTTTGCACATGATGCGCATGATAATTGCGTTGGGCAGTCAGATATAGTTGACTGACAACTGCTGCCAACATCTTTTCTGCGTGGGCCACCAGAACGAGGAGGACTGCCGAGATGGCTAATACCAAACTGGCCGACATGATTGGCTACTGGGCACCCAACAAGGAGGCTACCGCACCGTTCCACGGGTAGTCAATCTGGGGTCAATTTAAACTGTTCACCATACCGGGTCGGCCGAGTCTGGGCAGGCGGAGGAAGCACGTCCGTCGACGGCAAGGCAAAAGCCTGACGCAGATGCATCGGACGACGAAAATATCCTTGGCGCAGCACCTTGCTGGATGTCCACGGCTTAGATTGATAGTGATGCTCTCAGTCATGGTCTCTTCGTGTGTTGTGTGGTATTCTGGAAGGTCGGGTTTAAAAGCTTTGAGCCTGTCTACCTAGATAATTACCCTACCTGGATGTACGTGCTCTCTCCCTTGATATGGAGTAATTCGAACCTGTAGGCCCAACGTCGTTCGCTTACTTATACGACACATCTACCACCAAGTCCCGGGTCAATAGCCCAGAGCCAGAGACGACAGAAGGGCGGGACACTGTCGGCTCTCATCACGGGTAAGCATCTTCTGTCCACCTTCTTACCAGTCCGCATTCTCGTCTACATACCGGGAGCCACGCCTTTACCTACAGCTTTGTCAGGCGTCTTCAAGTCGAAGCAAACTCCCTCCTTGTGCTTGCCCTAGACAGTGGAATACACGCAGCGTCGGCAGGGGATCACGCGCTTGGCACCCATCTCAATAAGCTGGCCATTGACTGACTGTCTTGGATTTGGACGCAGTTGTGGCTGGTTTCGGGGCGGCGGGCAGCTTCGGGACAGCAAGGACCTTGAGCGCAGGAACGGCGGTCTTCTTGGCGGCTCCTTGAGGAGCAGGAACGGGAGTCGAGGTAGAGACAGGCTTCGCAGAAGCCTTGCCTTCCTTCTGAGCGGGCTGATCGAGGGGAACAGCATCGGAACTGTCGTTGCCCTCAACGACGATGGAGTCGATACCAAGGACAAGTTGCTTCCGAGTGAGCTTTTTACCACCAGTAGACTTCGAGGAGAGTTTCATTGGCATTCATGATCTAGATTCCGCATCACTGTCCCAACTCTACGAGCAACATTGATACTGTCTCCTAGGGACAGCCATAAACAAAGGAAGCATGCCATATTATATTCGCCTCCATCTGGAAACTATCGTATCAGCCATCAAGGAAGCAACACACACACACACACACACATACATACACACGGTTTACCACTGATTAGGTCTATAATTACAAAACAAGAATTAGTATGATCGGAAAGTCGGGAATAGTCATCGCTATGATAGAGCCTAGGACCTCCCGGTAGGTGACCTCTATCTTGATGTGACCAAGATCGTTCAGTAGCCCCCGGCTATACATGCTCGTCTCAGCTTGTTACTTATAGGAGGCGTAGATCTCCTCATCCGTCATCTTAGACAACAACCGATTCCGCAGCTCCTGCTGCAGTTTCCTCGACATCTGCGGATTCAGCTTGAACCCCTGTTGCAGAAATCCTGTGGTGACTCGCCCACTTTCCTCCTGTATGAATACTCCCTGATGAAATTTTTGGTCGGCGTCGTCGGTTAGGAGTCGGAATCGTTCCGTGAATGACTCCGCTATCTTCTCCTCTTCTAGGTTCTCATCTCTGTGTGTGGTAGTCTAATATAAAATCGGCTGACCTTCACAGCTCACAGCTTGTTATCGTATATAGCAGACCAAGTTCACAAACTGCGAAATAGTTAAGCAAGTAATTATCGCTAAAGACTATCTTCAATTCTTGTTCATAAGGACGGTACGAATACTTGGGTTTTCAGTCATTATCACGGCAGAGTTGACGAGCCACGAATGAAACAGCCCAGCCCACCATTATAATGATGCTGCGTGGTTAGGAAACAGCTAGGCTAGGTCAACTAGTACGGCTGGCCTTCCAAAAGCATCGGATATCTTCTTCTTTTTTTTATCTTCTTTTTTTTATCTTCTTCTTTTTTTTATCTTCTTTTTTTTATCTTCTTCTTTTTTTTATCTTCTTTTTTTTTTTCTTTTCTTCTTTTTTTTTTCTTCTTTTTTTTTTTCTTTTTTTCTTCTTTTTTTCTTCTTTTCTTCTTTTTTTCTTCTTTTTTTAGGGGGGCGGTTCTTGTGTTTTGTATTTTCCTTTCCTTTTTTTAATACGTTGATAGTCAACTACGAAGAAGCGCTTTGGTTGGCGAAAGTCCCCATGTAATTTTACCTACTGTCGAACTGGGTTGGTTGCAATCCGGATGAGAGCTTCCTAAGAGCTTAGAAAATGAATAATCAATGATGTCTCATCCCATCAAATCTGGCTTGCCGCCTCAGCGCAGCTCGGGATGGACGGGATGGAAGCTGTTGCAAGTGGGGTTCTCCATTGAGGTCATAACCCGCCTGCAAAGCTAAACCTGCATGCGCTTGCTAGCTTAGAAGCGACTACCTAGTAAAGGCCCGCACAATTCTTGGTGCAGTCTTCCCTGGTTCTCGATTGCTAAGGGCCTACTAGTATAAAGTTCATCTCACGACGATATTTAGCTGAATCGCAGGTCGGAGCAAGCCATTACCGCCGGCGATTGAGAGGGTGGCGAAGAAATGCATCGAGGGCAACTACCCCGCCTGCCTAGCACGGCACAGGTGGTCCGCGGCGTGGCGGTAAACATCGTCCTCAAGCAGGACCAGCCGACCGGCCGCACCATCTCCGGGACAGTACGCGACATCCTGACGCGCGGGAACCACCCGCGCGGCATCAAGGTTCGGCTGGCGGACGGGCGCATCGGGCGCGTCCAGAGCATCGCCGCTGCGGGGCCCGCCACCCCGTCCTCCGCTGGGCCGTCGGCCGGACCGACCATCGAGGGCGCGGTCGCGGCCGAGCCTGGCCCTGGCGACCAAGGCGATGGCGATGGCGGCTTGCCACGCGGGAGGGGAGGGTGGGGGAGTGGTCGAGGACGGGGTCGCGGGGGCCACAGTCTTGCCGGGGAGCGGGGCCTGCCGCCCGTCCGCGGCGCTGAGGATGATTCGCTGCCGGTGGAGGAGGTCGGCTTGGACGCATACATCGTCGCGCAGGCGAAGCCGAGAGGAGGGCGGCGGAGGGGCAGGCAGAGTGGGGCCTCTGGATCTGGCGATGCCGTCGCGGTCGGCTCGTCTGATGTCGCCACGACGCCAGCGGATTCGGCCACATGCCCCGTCTGTGGCGCGTTCGAGGGGGACGGGGAGGCTGTTGCGCACCATGTTGCCGGGCACTTCGACTTGTAGGGACGGGCTCGGACGGCGTGACTGCGCTGGAGAAGGCTGCGAGCAGAGGCGGGGACCAGGTGTGTGTCGGCGCCTGCGCCGTTGACAGTATGGTGGCATTCTAGATCTAGTGAGATGGTTCGAGACTATTGTCCAAATTGCGGTGCAAGGACATGTTCAAACTAAAATGGGATCGCGAGGATCAGACTCATCGAGGCGATAACGACAGAATATACCCCCGGCAAGTCGTCCACGACATCAAGACGGGCGCAGAGAAAAAAGAAAAGAAAGTTCTGGACTGCCGGGCAATCAGCGAATCGACAAGGCTATGCCTTGCTTGATAGCATCGATCTCCTTCTTGCCGAGAGGGTCCTTTCCATTAAAGCTAGCCTTCTTCCACTTGGCGCTCGTCCAGCTCGTGATGTCCAGGGAATCCCCGCCAATCAGGTTCTTTTTCTGGGCAGCATTTTGCGACCCAAGAAACGGGAAGCCGTTGTTAGCTGCGTACTTCTGGAGCGCAATCTTGAAGCCGAACGGGTCGACCTTCCAAGCATCGGCCCCGTCGGCCAGTGCGGGCGGGAGCTCTGCGACTGCCATGTCGCGCCCGGTTGCCATCTCGCCGATATCGGCGGGGCCCCGGATGGTGATTCCGTGGCGCTTGGTGTATGCCACGATGTACCCGTCGAAGCGCTTGCGGTCGTACTTGAACTTCTTGGCGGTCTTCTTGTTCGTCTTCACCACGGTATCTTCCATCACACCCATTGATCGGACGGAAGACGCGAGTTGGAGGTACATGGCCATCATGGTGTCGAGGTTCCTGACTGCCGACTGGGTCGCGGGACCCAGCTGACCCAGGGCCTCGAGGCGAGCCAGCATGGAGAGGAACATCGTGCCCACGATGTGGACCAGCTCTTTGAGCCCCTGACTGTCATCGATGCTAAGAGGGAGGCAGATCACATGTCAGTAGGGGCCTGGGGGCAACAGCTTCCTGTGGCTCAAAATATGGAATCGTGCAAGACGGAAAGGAGACAGCAAGCACCCCGGGAGAAAGATTTACGTGCAAAGTGGCGAGCTGCCCACGTCGCGAGCCAGCATTCCGAAGGTCTCGCACACAGCCCACTGCTCCTTCCAATTCTTCTCGACACTGGCCTCAGAATAATCCAGGAGAAGATTCTGCCAGACCTGGACCATGCCATAACCTTCGTGGTCATTGAAGGTGTACATGCCGAAGTTGTCGGGGCAGCGGATACCGGCGTGGTCCATCTGAAGGCTGTACTTGAAGTACCCGGCCTTGGAGATGACCCACGGGTAGTCTGGGTCTGTCGCGGGCTTCGTGCACATGCACTTCACGCCGCCGTTGCATTTGGCCTTGTCTTTGTCGTTCGCTTTCTTGCTTTCCTCATTATCCTCGTCCTCGTCATCTTCTTCGTCAGAGAATAAAGACTTGCAAATGCAAATAAAGTTGTACGCGTCCTCCTTATCCTTGCCCATCTGAATCCAGTATGCCGCCACCAAGTTGGCAGAGCCGGAGACATCTGACCACCGCGAAGACTTCTTTAGGGCTGGGGCTGTATCAGAGGCAACTGGGGTGAAGTTGGCATGCGTACCCCATATGAGTTATCATGTAATTAGTATCCAGTATGTGCCTTAGCCTGGTAATTAATTATATACGGATGGGGATTCGTTCAACTACTCTCGACACTCTAATTATATCATATCCGACTAAGCCATCGAATGACATTTGTAAACCTGCCCATCGTCTTAAGTTACGACGCGTTATTAATAACGTATGTTTTCTTCTTTATTCCTGAACATCTTGAGCCCAGATGCCAGCCCGGGAACCAAAGGCTGGATTCCCACCGAGAACTTCCGTCGCCAGATTCGGAATGACCTTAAGGGTTAAGCTTCACCGCCCCCACCTTACGACTTAGACATATCCCGATCAATATATGAATCCCAAACCGCACCGCTCAGTAGACGTACACAAACTCGTCGTTCTTCCTGTCCGTGAGGTCTAAGAAGGCGTTCTCACCCAGCATGACTCCCGACTCCTCCTGCGTCTGGCCAACGTAAGTGTGTTCCATGGAGCGGTCCTTGATCTTGCTGGGCTTCCCGTTGGCCACCCGCTTCCGCCCCTGCAGCTTGTTAAGGAAGACCAGATTGAGCCACTGCAGGCCGATGGCGGCGACCAGGGCGCAGGTGATGCCCATGACCTTCGTCAGGCCCGGGTGGTACAAGGGCGCGTCTGCCGAGTTGAAGAGCAAGGGGCCGACGATGTTCCCGGCGGAGCTACCGGCGTTGTAGAGCGAGAGGACGACGGACTTCTTTGTGGTCCCCGCCGTGTTGGAGATCATCCACGAGACAAGGAGCGGGTTGCCGCCGAAGACGAAGGCGAGCATGTAGTAGGCGGCCAGCAAGGGGGCGACGGTGCCCCGGTCGAGCACGTACAGCATGACGGAGCCGGCCAGGACGGGCAGCATGATGGCCACCATGAAGACCGACTTGATGCGGAAGCGGTGGGCGGCCCACGAGGCCGGGAAGATGACCAGCAGCTGCACGGCGCCGAAGGGGATGTTGAGCAGCGAGGTCCGGTAGCTGTCGAAGCCGAAGCCGGAGACGACGATGGGGCCGAACGTGTTGGTCACGGCGGCGGTGACGTTGATGCTCAGCGCGATGCCCACGAACAGCCACGTCTTGGGCTCGAGCAGCGCCTCCCAGACGTGGTCCATCTTGTACTCACTGCTGCCTGTGCCCGTGTTATTGGCGCGGAGGCGCTCGATCGCCTGCAGCTTCTCGTGCTCCGTCAGGAAGCGGGCCGAGGGGATGTCGTTGTCCAGGACGTAGTAGACCACGGGCGCGGAGAGGACGGTGATGAGCCCCACGAATATGAAGAGGATCTGCCACGAGTGGATCGAGCCGCTGATCTGGCCCAGCCCGTAGCTAACGGCCGCCGCGAACATGGTGGACGCCCCGTTCGTGCCGTACCAGCAGGCCACCCGGATGGGCTGCTCCGCCCGCCGGTACCACTGCGAGGTGATGACAGAGAAGAGCGGCAGGCAGCCGGCTTCGAAGAGGCCCAGGAGGGCCCGTGTCGCCATCAGCCCCCCGTAGCTGGTGCAGGCCGCCATGCAGGTCTGCGCGATGCCCCAGCCGAGCACGAGCGAGGGCATCAGGATGCGGTGCGGCACCCTGACGATCAGCCACGACGAGAAGGGCTGCCACGCCAGCTGGACGATGGCAGATATCGAGCTGACCATGGAGTACTGATCGCCCGTCAGATGCGTGTCCGTCCTGAGGCCAAAAATAGCGCCATATCCCAGGACGGATTTGTCGAGGATCTGGAGGAAGTAAACCCAGACGAGGATCGCCAGGATTGTTTTGTCCGTTTTGCGCCGGATACGCTTGTTCTGAAAAGCAACGTTCGATGGCATCGTCGGTTAGTCATCCCTTTTCTTCCTGTTTTCCCTCCGTTCATTTCTTTGGTTCTTGCAGTGTTTTTGTCGCCGGCGTTTCTCAACCCCTTTTTAGGGATATTGCTTCATTGGCATTGGCTTGGCATGGCTTTGGCGATGTCGATCACTCACATCTTCTTCTGTCAGCTCCACGTGCTGATCCCCGATCATCTGTTGGGCGCGATCAGCACCCTTGACGGGTGCTGCCAACTTTAGGTTCGTCTCGACATCCTCGGTATGCTGGACGCCGCCGCTAGCTGTGGCTTTGGTGACCTCGCTGTCGCTCATGTTAATGGGTCTTTGCAGAAACCGTTTGAGCTGAGCACGCGCAAGTGGCAGAGTGGCAGGTTGATTATAAGGAAATGCTCGGACAATGGTTGGATATGACAACTTCCCATGAATTTCGGAGGGACTGTTGACCCAAGGTCGCCCTTTAATACCTATTTGTCACTCGGTATGGTCGACCATTCAGGTGAGCCAACTGAAGGGAGACTGGGGAAAGCCTGTTCCAACCCTTTTCGACTCATGGATACGGGTCTCGCCCACTGAACTAAGGGGTTCCTGGGGCGTATCGTTTCCACAAAGCTCACCACTTGGCCCCGTTTGCCCCCACAGACAGGCCGGGGAAGCAGACCTCCAAGACTTGTACAGGTCGGCAAAGAGTTGACAGCCTGAGGGGAAAGCCGGGAAATCCGGGGAAACGAAGGTAGAGGCACAGTCGTTCCCCCACCGAAGAATCGTAGATGATCACGCTTTGATGGGGAAATGAATGAGGAAAATCTCCCCGATGACAAGCGTGGTCTAAGCAAACCAGGACATAAATACTCCACAGCCCGCCCATTCGCTCGTCAAATACGCGAACGTTAGTTCAGTCATTTATTTGCCCATCCTTGCCCAGGACGACCGAGCGACTCAAGCGACTGCTCCAATTTCGATGTCAACCATGGCCCATGGGATTCTGGTGAGGATTTGAGGGTGGGGAACTGGGGATGTTCATTGCTCAGCGTCAAAGTGTCCGCGCCCCACTCATGTCATCACCCACAGCGCCACCTCGGGTATTGCATCTGAGACGGGGCAGGAAGACGGCAGATGGGTGGCATTTACACGCCAACGTCCTGGCGATCTCTGCCGCTCGACGTCATGCATGTTTCGTCTGGTACCGGGAGATACCAATCTTGCTCCCCTCAGGTGACCGCCTTCTCAGCCCAGCGAACATCGCGACAAGCAAGCAAGCATCGCCTGGAAGCGAATAAAAACGGCTGTCGACAGCAACTGAGTGGCTTGGACGACTGGAAGTAGGCAAGGAGGCTGGGACGAGTCATGGTCCTGGTCCTCCCCGCCTTTAGGAATGGAACCGAGAAGTGAGTCCAGGATTAGAAGCCAGCTCGACAAGCATTTTTCCTAGCGTCCTTTTCCCGCCCAATTTCTCGGAAAACAGTGAGGGGTATTCTGCGGGGATTCGGATTTGTACCCCCATTTAACCTCTGATCAAAAGATGGCACGACTAAATCAGGAGGTTGCACCGGAATGACCAGGCGCTCCATGTTGGGCATACTACCGACTCAACAAGAGCACCGGCCGGATAGCGACCCGGGAAAATGACGGCAGGCAATTACTAGCGTCTCCCAGTCGTCACATGGCTTGCTCCCTTTGCTCCCGGGACCCTGGTTCCGTGGGGTCGGGATATGGTGGGGGGAGAAATACATCCGTGAAGGGCGAAACCACGTAATCAAGTATGGCGGGCTACGGTAGAGCCTGATATAATTAAAGTAGAATGCAATGGTGTCGCAGGAGGCAGCCCTTGGGCCCTGGTGAGCTGGGTGGGACGGCTTATTCCTTGTTGGGCAACGCTAGTACCCCGTAGCGTGTATCTAGATTCGGTGTTGTGACAGGTGACACCATGACATGACGGGATCCACTGTAGTGTTGATGGCCTCAATCCTATCTGCGCGTATCACTGCCGACAGTGGCCGGGATGGAGATAGACCATCGGTTATCCAAAGGCGCCTTCGTCGCTTGCCAGTGGCTGATATTGCAGGTCCATGCGCACAAAGGAGAGGGACGGAGCTATAAGCCTCAGGGGCAAACCCACTGCTCTGTAGAAGCCCTCTGAAGCTAGGGCTATGTGTCTAGCAAAGAAACCCATAAGACGTAGACAACAAGGATGGCCTGAAGCTGAACTTCTCAGGGTGAGACTGGATAGTATTTAGCAACTTTCAACATCACACTTGTTCAGTCTGGGAGGCTGGGAGCTAATGGGTAGGTTGCGACGAAGGCACAAAGCTGGTAAGGTCTTATGAGCTCTTTGATAATTATCAAGATACATGTTGATTCCTGAGCCGAGTCAACCAATGGATATAAACTTCTCGAGTGCCTCCGGCAAGCAAACCATAGAAGGATAAATGCAGTATATCGGAATTTTGAAACTAATTAACAGTCAAACCGCCCTATGACACGGGTGTTTATTGGGGGAACAGCGCCGGCAATCCGCATCGCTAGTGTAGACAGAAAGACTGAACGAGATGGGGTTGGAATGTGAGCTTTGGGTATGCTTAAGAATAATGGCATTCGTCTCTCCTGGGGTCATTGCCTAGTGGCTTAAACTCACAGCGAAGGTCAATCGTCAGGCCCAGCTTGGTCATTCGGTCGGCCGCGTTGGAAAGTACGAAACAGGGTTGAGTACCTCCTCAAGCTGAATGATTCTCCTAGAAATGGCACGAGTTGCACCGTTCTGTTTGTCTTCTATCAGTTCCATACCTCGGTAGGTATGTGGGTAGTTGGGTGTCGAGAGTCTGTGTCGTAGATGTCTCTCGAGTCTGGGCACGTTCTCTCGGAAAGGCAAGACGAAAGACAACACTAGACTGGTTTCTTGGCCAATATCAGGGGGGGGGAGTCACAGAGACTCGCTCGCCCGGCATTTAGGTAGGTAGCTTTACCTTCCAGTTAAAGATTAGTTCCAATAATCATGGAAGCAGACGGCAGACCAGGGGCAAACACCGCCGATCTTGCATTCGGGACGTTCCGGTCACACTTTCCTTCGCCAGTTTACGCAAGTAACTTGGATTTCTATGTAATATTAGTAGGCTTCTATGATTGCAACGATTGAACAAGAGGGTGGCGCCGCAGGGACATCTCCCTCACATTGCCTCATCTTTCGGTTGCTATGGCCGCACATAGTCGTTGTACCTGGTCGTACGCCGTAATGATCGAGTGACACCTTAGAAAAAGAGTCGTATTCCTATAAGATCCATAATCTTCTCGTCTCACACCGTGACGCTATTATCTGCACCATCACCATTGTGCAACCTTGATGGCCAGGAGACACGAACAGCCTCCTTCCTCAAAAGAAACATGGAGACGAGGCAATATTGAGACACTTATGGAAGGAGGTATCCAACCTGGGAAAAGATGCATAGTTCCATTGTACAAATTTCCTGGTTAAGGGTGACGCAGACGCCGTCTAGACCACGTCACGACGGAGGCAAAGTTGCAGCCGGCTACTCGGATGGAGGGTGCATGGCAGAATTCCTTGCGTTATACGTTGGGCAACCGCATGTAGAAATACCTTTGGAAGTGTGGGGGATGCAAGTGGCCACCGCGGAAAGCGCGTCTTGATAATCTTTCTAAAATAGGTCCTTGAGAGAGCTTCTGGAATCCGAAATGAAAGCAGTCCATAGCCTAAGGAAATAGCGCCTGCACTCTCTATGGTCTGTAGCTCATCGCTTAAGACAAAGCGAAGTGTTAATATAACAACTGGGCCAGTTAAGTGTTGATGGTGTTGATCTTATAAAACTGGAGATAATTATCGGCCTCCTACTAGAAAATTATCTTCGAATTTCTGATGTTAGCGGCAGGAGCCGGCCTCGTTGGACCCCGAATGGAGACCTAGAGTTACCCTTGTCTCGTAGAGAATTTATGGATCTAGGCAAATTGGAATTCCTATGGCAGGATATGGGGCCGGGGACCTGATCTACTAGTAGATGGACCCAAGGGGGCGTTTTCTTTAGCTACGGGTAAGAGTCTTGGCTAACTCAACATTGTGGTAGACATCCCCTTCCTCGACTCTGCAGCCCGGCACTGTATGGCCACTCTTGCCGGGAACCGCGAATTAACGGTCGAATCTGATGGCCAACAAGGTGCGCAGAAGTTCCTGCCTCCCGTTTTTGGGGCTGTCTCCGAGCCTCCATGCCCTTCTGGACGTGGGGGAGCTCGCTGAGGTGAGCCGAGACTAGAACACGTGTTTGAGTAGAAAGATTAATGTAAACGGCGTGGATCGCATGGCTGTAGGTGATTTGTAACTTTGTTAGACATAGTACTAAATCCTGAATAAGGCCGAGTGCAATCCAGCTGCACGTAATCCCACACTCTACGCCCAAACTCCACAAAGGAAGGGAAGGGATCGACCGACGAACAGAGTTCGTAGTGGCTACCCTGCCATTTAGGGCAGCTGGCACTAATGGCCTAATTACAATCCTTCATGAACAATCCTCTTCTGTTATTCCCACCATGTGAACAAACTCTCCTAGTAATTAGCTACCCCGCTCTCCCCACGCTTGCCTGCGAAATCGGCAGATGATAGCAGTAGCGCCGGGATGGCGTAAGTACCGTAGGCAGTGAGACGACTAGTGCAGGGCGGATGGAGGAAATGGAGGATAGGGTCAAACTCACATCGCGGGGTCGGTGAGCCTATCGTGGTTATGAGGAAATCCTGCTGAGACTCCCCAGCCTCAGCTGCATCGCAAGTGGGGTGAGCGAGAATGCGGCCATTGTTTAGACGGGAAGATTGCTGATTGTCTTACGCCCGTGCATTGAGTAAGCGGGCAAGTTCGTTGTGGCTGCAGGATGCAGTGTGATGTATGTTGGTATGGAGAGGCAGTCTGTCGCAGCTGGGAAGGGAGGGATGGCGAATGGCTTAGATGACGAGAGAAAACCACATCTTGTCTATGCGTGCATACGTGCGTTCATATGTGTGTACGTGGGCGTATGTGTGTGTGACAGCGATAAGAGGCAAGTCTTTATCCATATCGGGAAGGAAGCACGGGCGATTGTAACCTCGTGGGAAGATTGGTGTGATGGCTAGAGTTTGGTTGGTCTCACACCTGCAGCTCTGGGCAGGCGGTGCCAAGCCTTTGATCGACAATAATCTTCCCTCACACGACTTGTAGGGCCAGTCCCGTCTTCCAGTGCTCTTCACACCAACGTCAAGATTCTCTTTTGGCAATTCCACGGGTTGTCAGCCCACCATGTCAGGCTTAATCCCCGCCGCTGTATCGTACCAGTAAACAAGCGGGTTGAGGACGCCCGCCGTGTTCGATCATCGCAGGTTAGCGGGATCTTCAATTTGCTTGAACTCTTGCCTCAATACGTTCGGCCCAGTTCAAACACGTGCACTGATATCAAACGGTCCGGACCGTCCAGTAGATAGGTATGATTAGATTCACTAGCGCCTGATAGCTATCTTTGGGTTGATCTATTTTATCTACGCGATAATGTCAGAACAAGCTTTGGCATGTTCAACTTCAATGGGGTCGTTGATCGTTGGCTGTCAGTCTGTCACGTTGCTTGACCGCCGCGCCCCACCGACGGCCATTCAACTTCCAGTGAACAGTTCCGCGAATAACAATCGACACTTCGAGAAAAGGATCATTCACGGTACGCAGGTAGGTAGTGACCACCAAAAAGGCCAAAAACCGGGCCACTTCATGCCTCTATCCAGGTTATCAAGAGGCAGCATGTGATCTCACTTTATCTGGGCCGGAAATCGCAGCCATCTGCCGGGATCTCAGCATTACCAGATTGCCAGGAACGAACCTGGACATAATTAACTCCCAATCAGGTGGGACTCCCCGCCTAACGCCGGCACTTCTCTATTGTGGCAATCTCCGGCCTAACCCGTTGTAGACCCTTAAGTCTCTTGTGCATCTACCTCTTAGTTCGACATTCAGTCTAAGAACACGAACCACCTAGGGCCGATTGTGAGCTGCGACGAATCACGGGGCGAGCAACGAGGATATGGTTTAGGGGCCGCGGATTATCACAATCTGTTATGGCCCGCCGCCGACGCGTCGGACCTTAGTTTTCGATGTTTGTTCAATCGCGCCGCTTCAGCCACGATCCTCCAACTCATGGGTGTCTGCAATATTAGGGTTTCCAATGTCATCAGAGGACCCGAGTGCGTAGTACGACCGAGGAGGATGCTCGCTTGAACACCCCTGTGACCAGTCGAGCTAACAAACCACTGCAAAGAGTAGATACGTAGTACACGGTTGAAAGTGTCACGCAGGACACGAGCCCTCGCATTTCATCCCACATCCCCCGGGCGACTTCTTGGACACTATCCGCCTCCTTGGCCCTTGCGCCCCTCACGCAACCGCCCCTTCCTACCCCTCATCTCCCGCTTGCCACCCACATTTCTGCTTTCCTTCCCCTGTACATCTGCGCTGCAACCATCACTCTGTACACCTAGGCTTTCACGATAGAAGGACCTTCTCGTTTCAATCCACAGCCCGAAGCTGATGCGACCCTCCACCTTGGCCACTGACCGTCGGTGATAGTCTGCTGGCTTTGCGACTGTCTTGACTTCCTCTCTGGAGTTGGCCACCCGCGACCAAAGGCCAAAAAAAGGCCAAGATCAGGCTCTGGGACCCTGATCAACATCATCGATGTCTTGGGATGGCCGTGCACATGCCCGATTTTGGACTGGTGATTTCCATGACCCACTGTCTGGATGCCTGTCTGGAAGGAGATGCAGGCTGATGGGGAGGATGCTGAGGATGGAGCCGATGGAGCTGATGGAGCGTATCGACAGCCAGCCCTCGTCTCGACCGACCCCTCAAGGCGCCCTATCCCATGTATTCCAGGCTACCGTACTTGGCGCTGCTGAGCCATGGCCAATCAGTTCAGCCAAGGGGGTGGCCCGCCATGCTATCACGACATGTCGTTGACAGCTACCTTCCTGGCAGAGGAGCTGATGAACTAGAGGCTGGGGTCAGACTATGTCGCGACAGGAAGGCAGACGTCGTTGGCTGTTCCTCACGGCCGACGCACACTGCGGAGACCATGTCCCTGTCCGGAAGGTGATGATCAACATGTTCAGATCGACCCCGGGATGGCGGAAGCGAGCGATTCTCACAATATCAGAGTGATGATCTTCCGGATCATAAATAGGGGCACAACATCGCGTCTTTCATCTATCTTAATTTCAGAGAGCAGGTCCCGTCCCGAAACCCCACCGCCTAGCAAGCCAAGATCCTTCTTGCCCCAGTCCGAAATCTAGACTTGCGAAGATCAAGCCTTGCCGGATAATATCCTCCTTGTCCTGTCATTAATTGTTAATTTGTCTTCCCCGTTTGCTCGTCTACGTCCTGCATACGCCGTCACCATGCACGCTCTCGCAGCTCTGTCCCTCCTCCCCCTGGCTCTTGCCGCGCCCATCATCCAGGCTCGCAGCGGCCAAGCCATCCCTGGCGCGTACATCGTCGTGCTCAAAGACACCAGCTTAGACTCTGAGTTCACCGCTTCGGCGGCCAGCAGCGTCCTCAGCACCGTCACTAAGACGCGCACGTACAATGCCGGGAGCTTCAAGGGCTTTGCCGCCAACCTCAGCCCGGCTCAGCTGACCGCACTCCAGAACGCGCCCGAGGCAAGCTCCTCCAACCTCTGTGGCTGCATGCACGCTTACGGAATGCAAAGGCATAAACGCTGACGTCTCTTCTATTCTCCTAGGTTGACTTCATCGAGGAGGATGCCGTCATCACTATCAACGCCTACACCACCCAGACAGGGGCTCCGTGGGGTCTTGGCCGCATCTCGCACCGCGCACCGGGCAGCACCGACTACACCTACGACACCAGCGGTGGTGCCGGCACGTGCGCGTACGTGATCGACACGGGCGTCTACACCGCCCACAGCGTATGTCCTCCGCGCCTGACCCTGGGGCTTCTTCCTCTTTTCCCGTAGCACATCCCTCCTTGTATTAGAAGCCCGTCTGACAACCCGAACAGCAATTCGGTGGCCGCGCCCAGTGGCTGGCCAACTTCATCGACTCGTCCAACTCGGACGGGAACGGGCACGGCACCCACGTGGCCGGCACCATCGGCGGCTCGACCTACGGCGTGGCCAAGCAGACCACCATCTTCGCGGTCAAGGTCCTCAACGCCGCCGGCTCAGGAACCGTCTCGTCCGTCATCAGCGGCATGAACTTCGTCGTGTCGGACGCGCCCTCGCGCAACTGCCCCAACGGCACCGTCGCTAACATGTCGCTCGGCGGGTCGACCAGCGCCTCCATCAACTCGGCCGCCCGCGCCGTGTCCAATGCGGGCACCTTCCTGGCCGTTGCCGCTGGCAACTCCAACACCGATGCCTCCAGCTTCTCGCCTGCCAGCGAGGCGACCGCCTGCACCGTCGGCGCGACCACGAACACTGATGCCCGTTCCAGCTTTTCCAACTACGGCACCATCGTTGATATCTTTGCCCCCGGATCTAACATCCTCTCTGCCTGGATCGGGAGCACCACTGCCACGGTAAGTCTTATCGATATATCTCAACCCACCGGTCCCACCCAGCCTATGTGTCTCCTCCTCCCTCTCTCCTTCTCCCCTTCTCTCTCTATGCACCCACCTGCTTGCCCTGCCAAAGGCAAAACATGTCTGACAATCAGGATACTTCAGAACACCATCTCCGGCACGAGCATGGCTACCCCGCACGTCGCCGGCCTGGGCGCCTACCTCCTGACCCTGTTCGGGAGGAAGACCCCCGCCGCGCTGTGCACCTACATCAGGTCGATCGCCACGCCCGGCGTCATCACCGGCCTCCCCTCGGGGACGGCCAACCTGCTCGCCTTCAACGGAAACCCGTCCGGTTAAAGGGACGCAAGTGAGGCCGCCCACGCTTCAACTGGCCAAACTCGGCTGCTCGTGACAAATGATGGCTCATCTATGGCTGAATCGCTCATATGAGACCAACGAAAACACAGTCGAGGCTTGATCTTCAACAGTTGTGATAGGGGTCGGGTGAGGGGTGCGGGATGTGACTTCTGGGAAGTGGGACAAACAGTGGACTCGACTTTCTCCTCGGAGGGCCAAGATCACTTCTTCTTCTTCTTATTCTTCTTCGTAACTACGATAGAGAGGCTACGTTGAGCATTACGAGGGGCATTCTAGGATATGATATTACGATTGATGTAAATATTGATGGACATTGCAAAAACTATGCCTAGCTCACTACTACAACATGTTACGCCCCCTTTTTCCTGCATGACATCGACGCCACCACCAAGCGGCTCTCCCTGACCCCGCATGACATGATCACAAGTCTCTTACCTAGGAAGCGGGTCGATGAAGACTACCATCCCTGAATCGAAGTATCTCTCTAATCTGCGTTCACCTGGGAGTGCTACGGTCCGAATCTACTCTCTCTTGGACCATTCCATATCCACCTACCACCGCCCACCTCGCAGTTGCTCCCCCTACAAGCCCCATGCAGCGCGCAGCATCCAACACTTGACGTGATATCATACATGACCTATTATACCGAAGCGGTTTGGCCAGCCAAAACGAGTTATATCTGCGCACATTTCTAGCTTCTCTACTGCAGTCCAAAGTTCGCTCAATTCACCGAGACTGGCGCGGGACTGCAGCAACTTGCAGGTTTGCTGAACCCCTCCAATTGCCGGAGCTAGGCGTCTTCCCTGCGGTGGGGACTCGGAGGCTGGGGGTTTTAGGGGGGAGTGGGACAGTGGAACAGTGGGACAGTGGGGCAGCAGGACCGCTGGCCCGGGATGGAAAATCGGCGGACTGAATGCGAACGAAAGGCGGCGGCGGTGGCTGAGGCTCTCCTGAGTGCTGTACGGGTGGCTCAATTAACGACTGGAACATGAAAAGGGGCACGGTAGGCCATTCGTGTTGAGGCCGCTCAATTCTTTGTCGGCGAATTTAGTACAAGAGAAGACCTACCAGCGCCTATGGTGTCACATCCCAGGTTGATTGTACTTCTCCGGGTTGATAACAAACTACATCATCGATAAGGGCTAATTCTTAGCCTTCAATTCTTTGTCGCCGCTGCAGGATTTGGAAGAAAGGAGAAGACAAGCGCAATTCTGTTCATAGGCCAACATCGCAGAATCGATCCCAAAAAGAAGGGGAAACAGAAAAGAGCAAACCATTATTGTATCGCCTAAGAAGTAGAGAAGAAATATTATTATCGGCGAAAATAATCCATCAATGACCGGGCAAAATTAGCCACCGTCATCCAAACCGCAGCACATCCCCAGGCCTCTGCACAAGCTCCTCCACGCACCTCACCAGCTCATCGAGCAGCTCCTCAGCCGCATCCCTCCACGCCTCAAAAGTGACAACCTCCATCGTCAGCTTGTCCCCGCCCTCCGAGAAGAAAGCCTGAATCTTCCACTCCCTGAGCGGCTCCTGGTGCGGGTAGATCGTCTCCGCCGCGCACGCGATCCCGATCCCGGTCCCGCCTGGACCAAACTCGAGGCCCTCGACATGCTCCACGTCCTGGTGAACAACCGTGTCGAACCAGCCGGCCCGCTCCGGCGGCCAGGCCGTGCACGCGGCCGCGATCTCCCCGAGCGCCATCCCCTCGTGCGCCGAGCCTGCCGCGTGCTGGTGCTCGACCACGCCGAGGAGGTCGTCGCCCGTGCGGCAATGCGGCCTTCCTTCTCCTGCTCCTTCAATGCCGCCGTCGTCGTCGTCACCGTCGGCAGGGAAGACGACCCGCACGGGAACGTACTGCCAGCACGGCCCGCCCACCACCACCTCGCCACCACCACCATCATCGCTGCCGCCAGCGAGGAGCAGCGGGACGGCGCTGCTGCGCCCGGAGACGACCTCGCCAAAGACCACGTCCCGCCGCCCCGTCCGCCGGGCCAGGCAGAGCGCCCACGCCGCCGTCGGGAGGGTCGCCGCCGTCGCCTGGCCGCGCCGCCTGTGTGCCGAAACGTCCACTGCCCGGTGGGTCGCGTGGTGTGCGCGCCCCGCCGACGGCATCATCGCCGCCGAAGCCGAGACGCCCGGCTCCTGGAGGACGGTAGGCGGCGGCGCGCCGGCGAGGAGAGAGGTCCAGTACGCGGTGCTGGCCGGGTTCGCCGTGCGGAGGGTGTGGTGGACGAAGTGCGAGAAGGGGACTGTCTGGGGTTGGATCGTGGCCGTGGCTGTGGGGGAGCAGGAAAGGTTGTCGTCATAGAGCGCGGCGAGCTGGCGGAGGAATACGGGGAGGCAGATCTCATCGTACTGGGCGTGGGAGATGCGGATCACGAGGGCGCCCGGGCTACCGGAGGAGGGGGAGCGGACCAGGAAGAATTTCACAAAGGATGAGCCGAGGGGGATGTCGCCCTCGATGTCTCGATCGCAGAGGGAGCGAGTGAAGGATCGTATGTCCATTTCCTCTTGCGAGGGGAGGTGGTGCTCCTCCACCTCGGCAACAAGGTCCTCTAACACGACGCTGTAGCAGGTCCCACCATCCACGCGGACGAATACAGTCCGGAGAATCTCGTTGTTGGCAATCAGCTGCTGACAACTTTGCAACAGGCGGGTCCTGTTGACGCATCCACTGGCAGGCTGGCTGTCGAAGTAGAGGGCCTCGTATCGGATGGAGAAGCGCGGCTTCTCCGTGCTGCCCCGCACGGCGATATCCTGCAGGGGCCGGGTGGGGAGGACATCGACAACCTTCCACGAGCTACTGGCCAGGCGCGCCTGGATCTCCTTCGCCACAAAGGCCTGCGTGTCGGGGACACTCAGCAGGGAGAAAGGGGCTACGGTGATGGTTTCTGCTGCTGCGGCGGCGGTGGCGCCAGCCACCTCGGCGTCCGAGGCCCGATCCGCGGCGGACGTCGTCTTCTCCGCAGCATCCGCCATGGCGGCGAGTGTCTTGTTCTTGAAGATCTGCGCCACAGTCAGCCTGAGGCCCGCAGGGCGCGCCTCGGCCACGAGCTTCATCGCCGCGATGGAGTCGCCGCCCAGGCGGAAGAAGCTGTCCTCGAGGGTGATCGAGTCGACCTCCATGCGGAGGACGCGGGCCCAGAGGTCGCGCAGCCTGATCTGCCTAGGGGAGAGGTCCGTCGCTGTTGCGGTCGTCTTGGGTGAGGCTTCGTGGCGCCCCTCGGGAAGCGGCTTCGAGTGCTGGGGCGCTTCGCCCTTCTTGCCGAGGATGGCCAAGTCCCCGGCAGCGTCGAACCTGGCGAGCTGTCCGGTGGGGTACACATGAACATCCCTCCCCGGCGTCGTGCTGATCTGGTCGTACCAAGGTGGTGTCTCGATGGTCGGCAGGTCCACAAGGCTGGACGTGTCAATCAGCACCTCACCAACCGCGCCCCTCGGCATGAGACGCCGGCTGTCCTCTGGGTCCACGATCCACAGGTGCTCAGAGTTATCTAGCCCCCACGCTGCCAGGGCCGACTTGCTCAGCGGGAGGAGCTCCTGCAAGTCGGCATCCATGAGACGCTCAACCTCCTTCAGGGGCCTGTCAGTCGCCCCGCAAAGCTGCTGCGTCACCCTGCTGAGCTGGACAAGGACGCGCTCCATGGTCGCCTTGTCGACTGCGTTGGAGTCGAAGCTGGCCATGACGAGGAACCCGTCCGGCGAGAGCGAGCACACCAGCATGAGGGCGTACGTGTTGAACTTGAGCGCCTCCTGGGCGGCCTCGGCGTCGTTGGCCGGCACCAGGCGGCTGGCCGGGTACCTGGCCTGCTCCCGCTGCAGCGCCTCCTCGTCCTCCCTCGTCGTGGCCGGGTGCAGCACCAGGCCCGTCCTCAGCTCGCAGGCCTCGAGGGCGTCCGGGCTGAGGCGGCGGATGTGCTGGAGCCCCGTGTGCTCGTAGGGCATCTGCTGTACCGTCTGCTTGTAGATCCCCTTGAGGTAAGTTTCGACTGTGACGTCCTTGTCAACGCGAACGCGCACTGGAACTGTGGTGATCATGGGGCCCTCAATGAGGTCGACCCCTGCAACTGGCGCGTTGCGGCCAGTAAGCGTCTCGCCGAAGACTATGTCACGAGTCCCGGTGTATTGCGAGGCGACGAGAGCCCAAGCGCCACGGATAACGGTTGCCACCGTGGTGTTTGAGGCAAGGCACCCTTGAATGGGGATGAACTGCTCGAGGAGAGAGTCGGCCTGTGTGATGTAACCTTCATATGGGAGGGTGGGAAACTGCGGTCCATTCGCGCCGTCGAGTTGGTCGCGCCAGTACGTCTCGCATGTCTCCCTGTCCATGCCTTCCAGGAAGCTAATGAAGTTCTTGAACTCTGCCGGCCGTTCCGCAGACTCCCCATCATACGCCCGATTGACCCGCTCAATGACGAGCGGCATCGACCACCCGTCATAGAGGGCGTGATGCATGGTCAGGACGAAGTCGACCTTGCCCGATGGGCGGTGGATGACCCCATACCTGACCAGCGCTTTCCCGAGGTCCATGGAATCGGCACGATCGGCCTGGAGGTACAGCTCGACCGTGGCGGCGCCCGAACGCCACTCAATGGGCTCACGCACCACAACTTGCTGGAGGCCACGGCCGGGCACCTGGACGATGCGCGTGCGCAGGATGGCGCAGTCCTGTGAGGCCGCTTCGAAGGCCCTTTGAAGCTTCCGGGCGGCAGCGACGTCTTCGAGCTCGAGGACACGCTGGGCGACGTACGAGTCTTGGAACTTGGCCGAGAGCGCCATGAGACCCTCTTGCAAGGGGGTACAGGGGTATATGTCCTCTATGCTGCTCTCGGAAACGGCACAGAGCTCCGCAATCTCGTTCCGGGCCGCTGAGGGGGGCCAGTCATTCGGGAGGAGAGAAAACGCTGGGATTTGGGGTGCCGTGGCTGACGTGGTGCCATCCTTGACGGCAACACTGGCCATGGCCTTGAGGGTGGGATTGCTGAAAACATCGGCCACCGTGAGGGCAACGCCCTTCGTCCTCGCCGCCGAGACCAACTTCATGGCTCTGAGAGAGTCGCCTCCGAGGCCGAAGAAGCTGTCGTGCAAGCTGATGTCCAGCCCCGTGTTGAGGACGCGCTTCCAAAGCTCCTCAAGTTCACGCTCTAGCTCTGTCGTTGGGCGGCCCGCTGGAGTGTCGACTATTCTGAGCCTGGCAATTTGCTCCCTTGTCATGGCGCTTCCCTGCGCCTTGAGCTTCTTGCGATCGGTCTTTGCGGATGGCAAAGTCGGCATTTCTGCGAGTGGGATGTATGCTGTGGGGATCATGTATCGGGGCAGCTCCTCACCGAGGATGTTGTCCATCTCGGCTAGGATGTCCTCGAGCTCTCGGGAGAGCATTGCAGGCTTTTCGATGCCGTCCCTGGCCGCGCTCTGGTGTTCGACGCCGTGATTTGGCTCAGTCACAAAAACGACCAGAGTCGGTTCGGCACCACTCGGCCGTATGACCTCGGCGGCGATCTTGACCCCATGAGGGAGCATCCCTTGAAGATGGTGCTCGATCTCGGCCAGCTCAACTCTCTGACCCCTGAGCTTGACCTGCTGGTCCTTCCTGCCGACGAATTCGATGAATCCATCAGCGTCGTACTTAACCAGATCACCGGTCTTGTACAGCTTTCCCTTCCGGCCGGGGACCTTCCCGTAACCCCGGGCTAGCCATTCGGGCTCGTCGATGAACACCTCGGCCGTCTTACCGGGCTCACCGAGGTACCCAAGCCCAACGACGGGGCCTTCAATCAGGAGCTCACCCACAGACCCGACAGGCATGAGTCGGTCATGGTCCTCCGGGTCAACGATCCAGGTGACCGCGCCCGTGCCCTTCCCGATCGTCGTGTTCTCCGCACCGACCCCGCTGTTGATGGTGCAGCCGACGGTGCACTCCGAGGGCCCGTAGGCGATGACGACCCTGGTGAGCCCGCTCCACGCAGCCGCATCCCCCGCGCTAACAGCCTCCCCGCCCAGGCCGAGCACGTCCAGCGCGCCCATGACCAGCTCAGCGTCGTCGAGCACGCGCGCCACGCTGGGCGTCATGTGAGCCATGTTGGCCCCGCTGGCCAGGATGGCCGCGCCCGGGTCGTCGACCCGGGCCGCCTCCGAGGGGACGCAGACCGTTCCCCCCGCCAGCAGGGTGCACAGCATGCAGTCGATGCTGACGTCGAAGGCGTAGCTGGCGAACTCGAAGACGCGCGAGTGAGGGCCGTAGCCGACCGCCTCGGCGCGCGGCACGGCGCCCGAGACGAAGTTCTGGTGGCTGCACATCACGCCCTTGGGCACTCCCGTGCTACCCGAGGTAAAGATCACGTACATGGGCGCCGTGGGCGGCACGACGGGGAGGAACTCGGACACGCCGGAACCCCATCCGGCGTAGCCGAGGAGGGCCGCGTCGGAGGCCACCAGGACCTCGGCTGCTGACCGAAGGGGGTCGCCGCCAATGGCGCCCTCTCCTCCGTCCTGCGCGATCCGCAGGGCCAGCGGCTGTTGCTGCTCCGACGAGACGACGGCCCGACACCGCGTCTGCGCCGCCATGGTACGCAACCTAGCCTCGGGTTGGGCCGGGTCCGTGAGCACGAAGGCGGCGCCGGACTTGAGCACGCCGAGCAGCGCTGGCGTCGTCCAGCGAGACTTCTCGAACACGAGCATCACGATGTCGCCCACTCTCACGCCGGCCGTGCCGCGCAGCCTGCGCGCGAGCGCCGAGCTGAGGTGCTCGACCTCGCGGTAGGTGAAGTCGCCGTCCCAGGCGGAGACGGCGACCTTGTCCGGCTGCTCGAGGGCGCGCTCGGACACGAGCTCGTGGATGCACTTGTTGATCGTCGGAGGGACAGCTGCGTTCCAGGACCAGATCTGGTCGAGGTCATACGGCTGCGGGCCCAGTATGTCCCAAACGCTTGTCGAGTGCGGTAGCGACAGGATTGCGCCTAGGTATGCGATGAAGGTGTGCAGGCCCCGAGCGGCTCGACACTGGGTCACATGTGTTGTGCGCCATTGCACCTTGAGGTGCAGCTGCCCGCTGGAGGCGAGGAGCTCGATGTAGAATGTCCACTGTCGGGTTTGTGCCAGTTAATGAGCATGTGAGCGATCAACCCATATAAATGTGGATGTAGTTGATGTGACGATGGGACGGGTTGCTGTGGCTGAGACATGCAGGTCTTGCAGACATTCCTGAACTTACATCTTGCTGCGGCTCAACCTTCTTGCCGGAGCCACTGAAAGGGGGCGCATGATCCGAGCGGCTGGCATCCGAGAAGTAGAGCGTGCTTTGGCTCCCGAGCCGTGCGTCTCCCGCCTGTCCAATATCGGCGAGGGCATGTGCGCTCTCCTCCAGGGCCTCCGCCATGGTGCCGCCCGTTGCGAAGGGGAACTTCGGCACCGCCAATTCGTAGCCCGACAATGGACTGCTGGGTTGGCTTGCGGAGGAGGTCTTGGGGGTGAGTGTGGGGGGCCCAGGCGCGCTGCCCATGACGATGGACTCGACTGCATCGTCCTCCCCGGAGCGGGTAATGAGAAGCCTCCAAGCGAGCAAGGCCGCACTAAGGGGTATTTGCGCCGGGTCGAGGCCCTCTGGCAACCCGCTCGCTCGGGGATCGAGCGTCGTCGAAGACGTTGAGATGACGCTCATGGCTCGTCCATTCCGAATGGATGTGTGACCGTCCCGGCTCTGGCTGTGAGGCTCCGGCTGGTGCCCGTTGCAGAGGATCTCCCGGTCTGCAGCTGGTAAATGCATACTGGGCAAATGAAGGAGGGAAGCTCCTGCAACTATGGTCCGGGCTGTGAGTGGTCACGGTACTGCAGCGTCGTGCAGGACACGGGGTGCGGCCCGGCAAAAAGTGAAGAGAGGCAGCTTGCTCGTGCGTGTGTATGTCTAGATTAAAATGTCCCGAATTCCCGGGGCAGGCTTAACTGTAAGTACCGAGAACAGTACCAAGGGGTATCGCCTCCCGGTACATATGTTTAAGGTGGGCGTATTAAAGACGGCCAGTGGCTACGTATCCTGAAGCCGCTGCGCTTTAAGTATGTTAATTCTTGTAGTTGCAGAGCAGAGGGGCTTAGATGTGTGCTGCGAGGGTTCATATTACTTGAAGAGAAGCATTCCAGAGGGCCAAGGGCCATGGACAACGGTGGGGGCGCAAGCCTATCCTGGTGGTCGCCTATCCTGGTGGTCTTGGTCCTGAGCTGAGGCTGATGAAGTCATCCGGCGGCAACCGCGGTCCCAAGAAGACTGGTAGACCAGAGGGAGGAATATGAAAGGGGATGGTGCCAGTTGATGACTTTCTGCACTAGCAAAAGGGCCGCAATGGTCGGAAGCACAGATCGTACCAGCCACCACGTGGTTCTTGGGACCAAGGAGGCTGCGTGTTGAGGACTAGACCAGCCGAGGCCGGCGTCATATCCTCACCAGTGAACGGTGAGATGTCCAAAGTATTCGCCTTTACAGCTCGATTTGGCAATGGGCCCGGTGGAGGGTTACTTCCCAGTCTTCTAGTATGAGCGATGACCGGACATTGGCTGAGCGATTCGTGGTGTGATGTGGTGGGGAAGGGGGAAACAAGGGGGAGCTTGTGATATCCACGCTCTAGAATGCATGGCCAGCTTTCCTCTTACGTGAATAGTAGCATTGATTATCGAGCTAGGAATGCAGGCAGGGAATACAAGAGTGTATGTAGTATGGCAGCTTGCTTCGTGCGGCATTTTATGGAGTAGGGTACGAGAACATGTGGGCAGTACGGAACAAATGTGGTACCTTGTGCCAAAGGGAAAGCAGGGTGTGAAGGGATAGTCTGCCAATGTTCACGCCCTCGAGCTCCGAGTGGTCTAAGGGTGCGGCATTGGGCCACCGATCGGTGATTGAGTGCTTACTTTGGGAGGTATGAACCCAGATATCGAAGGATAAACCCGAGCTTCTCTCCCGAACTTCCAAGAGAGGGGAGAGGTGTAACCATGGCCATGCAATGTAGTACGTAGTAAGGACAACCCAGGGGGATTAGTGGCGCTAGCCAGGGTCCGGTGGGGATACGACTATAAGAGGGACTTTGGGGTGACCTCCAGGGATGGCGGATCTGATAACTTTAGCGCAGCAGTCGTCATGTGCCCTCCGCTTGCGGAAACCAGGTCGCCCTCGGGACGGCACTGAAGGAGAATTGGAAGTAATAAAACTGGCGAAAATTTGCGGATAAATCGGCGGTAAATTCCACCTGCCATGAAGTACACCGTCCGTCCTATTGGGGCCATGTGCGCTGCAACCTTCTCAAATGATCACCATCACCAGCAGGTAGGTATCAGCCAGAAAGGAAGCTAGCCATGTAGCGCGTGGGATGAATGTCACCCTCCGTGCCTGTGCAGTGTAGACTGTCTGGCCATGATGGGCTCACTCTGCCGCCTTCGCTTCCAGCGTTGCGGATTTTTATCTCCCTTCTGCCTCTTGAAGCTATCCAGTAGCGGGCGTGATGATGACTTTGGGGGGGCTGCAATTGGCCAGCAGATGCTCAACAACGGACTTGCCATCAGATGTCACCTTTTCTCGCGAGTGTGCGAATTGGGGGAGGCGGCGATGCCAAGCATGTTCGACGGAAGGGGAGACGCCTGCGTTATTGACAGGCCAGCAACAAAAAAGTTGGGCCCTCGGGGACGTCACGGCTCCACCCCCAAGGGCCTATCGTGAGAATGTGCGGTTTCCAAAGGGATTCCGCTTGGAATAGGGTGTCTTGCTTCTGGGCTTGTTTGCTTAGTTTCTGGAGCGAGGAGGCCTGCCTGTCAGCTCTCCCGGAGCGACGCGTCTAGGGAAGGACAAAGTGCCGTAGTCGACTGGAACAAAGAGGGAGAAAAGAAGAGGAGAAAGAAAGGGGAGAAAGAGGAAGCTCGACCCATTATAGTGGCTCTTTCGTGGATGAAATTCAAAAAAGGGTCCTTGGGTGTTACTTTGGGAATTTACCCATGCGGAGTGTTGAGACGATAACTTTATTGCGTCTGAGAGAGTAAAGTCTGCTCGCTCTATTGGGAAGTGGCGCCTGGTTGTTGCGGGTCGCCGGCTGGCCCTTCCCATTGGGCAATCACGAGACTAGCCACGTCGGGTTATTGTGACAAAGCTTGCGAGTGCTAACGGTGTATGTCATGGCGTAAATCTAATCTAATCGATCAACGTAAGCGGATTTGTCCATGATGAGAGCCCCTTGGTCCAGCTCCAGGACACAGCTACCTGATTCCCCTGTAGTGCTCTTGTGCGATGGGAGCTCAAGACAGGGTGTGATTCTAGAAAAGCGCTGTGCCTTGTACAGACGGCGCCACAAGAACAAAAAGAACAGATCAGAGTTGGGTAATAATGGCATGTGATCGATGGGATGGTACACCACACCACTGGGGAAAGTGTGAACATGGCCGAGAATTGTCGAAGCGGGGTTGGAGGCCAGGAAATTGGCGGGTCGAGATGGTCGAGAAAATTTTTGCTTCTCTTTTGCAACCCCCCAGCCGAACACCCCTTTGACTGTGACATTGGCATGACACACTGATCGTAGCGCACTTATGCAATCCAAAGAAGTCGAGTACGTAGTACGTACGTATCCGTAATCCGTATGGCGCGCGCATTGAATAGCAGATTATGGCAACTAATCGTGCTAGTTCATGATTCCTCGGAATTATTGGAGGGCTGCAAATTTCTGATGCGACTTTCCTTCAGGGGATCCTGGTTAGGATGTCCCACATGAAGCGCCGAGAACATTTATCTGATCCAACTTTTGGTGTCCGAATCTTATCAGATCCGCTCCCCAGTTTATGCCAAGGCCGACATCGCCCCTCATTTCCATCCCCATCACGTCACTTCGCTTTCTTCGACCTGCCATCTTCAACAGCATACAATCGGTGTGTCCACCATCCGAGGCCCCAATGTCCCCCAAATCCCCTTCGTTCTGGCCGCTAGTCGTGGTCAAGTAAGTCGATCCCGTAAAGCTGCCCGTCCCTCCCCGTAAGCCGATTAATGAAGCCCCTCATATTTGTCACAAAAACTGCCACTCACAGTTGCAGGCGCCACGCGGAAGCGTTTCGTCGAGCAGTGGGGGCTGCCAGGTCCCGCAAGAATGCCGATGCGACCGACATTCTCGAATGTCCAGTAACAAAGGGACTTCCATTACTTGGGTGGCCATGCAGTCTTCTACTTGCAGGAGCTCTCGTGCAGACCAGGCGGGCAGTGAACTCTTGGTGGACTCAGAATGGCGGGCCGGGGGAGATTGCCCTATGCCGCGCGCAGCGACTATCTATCTTGGCAATTTACAGCGGAGGCTGTGAGTTGTAGCATACATACCGACAACGGCCTCCTTCTACGCAGGTCGCCTAACGTTCCTAAGAAAAATTCCTCGCTGTTTTGCAGGCTTGCTTCTCGCATTTGTAGCTTCAGCTTCGTTGGATGATACGAGCCAACGACACTTCTTGATTTTGACCGTGTAGCTCACGGCAGATTACCATGTCGGCCGATCGAGTGGCTTCGGAAAAAGCTAACACAGAAGCCCTCGGGATCAATGACAAGCCGATCGCTGCAACCAATATACCCCCGCTAGATGGCACGGGGCAAGGAGACAATGTTGATGGCGACGTCCAGGAGCAACAGCCTCAGTACGAATCGGTTAGTCAGCACCCTTGGCCCATCCAAGATACCTCGTCCTGGAGAGATGGCAATTCCTTACTCTGACGTCGTTCTACAGCCCAAAACCCTAGCCTTCACGTACCTTCACCTCCTCTTCAAAACAGACCCAACATGGACAGACATACTTTTGCTCGTTGTGGGGACCATCTGCGCCGTCGGTGGCGGCGTGCCCTTTCCCCTGATAGGCATCATCCTCGGCGACATGATGGACTCCCTCAACAGCTCGACCTGCGAGACCCGGGCTGGCGGAGACCCCTTCGCCTTTGCGCCAGTCATCAATGCCGCCGTGGTGCGCCTCGTCGCCATCGCGGCCGCCCAGTTCGTCCTCATCTACGTCTATGCCGTCTGCTGGCGGCTGCAGAGCGAGAGGCTCACCCACAGGCTGAGAGACCAGTATTTCCGGCGCATGCTGAGCCAGGAGCCGGCCTTCTTTGACGACAAGTACGCCGGCGAGGTGTCGGCGAGGCTGAACGGGGATTGCGCGGCCATCCAGGCGGGCACTTCGGAGAAGGTCGGCACAGTGCTGGGCCAGCTGTCCTTCTTCTGCACGGCCTTCATCGTGAGCTTCATCAGGCTGCCCGTCCTAGCGGGGATCATGACCTCGGTGCTCCCTGCTTTTCTCATCATGAGCTACTTCACCAGCGGGTATCTCGTCATGTTCTCCGGGATGGTGTCCGACGCCTCTGCTGCCGCGGCATCGATCGCCTCCGAGGCGCTCAGCCATGTCTCTATCGTGCAGGTGTTTGGTGCGGGACCGAGGCTCGAGGCGAAATTCTCGACTCACATGGCGTCTGCGAGGAAGAGCGGGATCAGCAAGGCCGTTGCGTCGTCTTTCCAGTCTGGGTCGATCTACTTCATCAGCTACTGCGCTAATGCGCTTGCTTACTGGCAGGGGAGTCGGATGATTTCCGCTTCGGCCAGGGGCAACGGAAATACCAGCGTCGGACAGGTTTTCACAGTAGTGTTCCTCATTGTGGACGGTGAGCAGCACCCACCCAACACCCCCACCCCTTTTGCCGATTTCTCCGTAACCAAAATGTTATGCTGACCTTTCAATGCAGCCTGCATCATTCTGGGCGGCATCGCCCCCATGATGCCCCTCCTCACCGGCGCCTCCTCGGCATACCTGCGACTGAAGAAAGACATGGACCACCAGTCCTCAATAGACGGCATCACCGACTCTGGCAAGAAGCTGCCGCCGGACACACCCGGCACTATTGAGCTCAAGAGCGTCTCCTTTTCCTACCCGTCCAGGCCCAAGCAACTCGCGCTGAACAATGTCGACCTGCTATTCCCCGCCGGCAAGCACACGGCCATCGTCGGCCTCTCCGGCAGCGGCAAGTCCACCGTTGCAGCCCTCGTGGCTCGCCTGTACGACCCGAGCAAGGGTACAATCACTCTCGACGGGTGCGATATTCATTCTCTCAACGTCCGTAACCTGAGGAGCTTTATCAGCCTTGTGCAGCAGGAGGCGCCCCTATTCGACCGGTCCGTGCTAGAGAATATCGCCCTTGGTCTTGTCAACTCATCTCTCCCCTCGCACGAGAAGTTCAAGCTGATCCTCAACGGACCAAAACTCGCCCAGCTCGTAGCCAAGGGGGAGAAAAACGTGCTCGAGGTGGCTCGCCGAGAACAAGACCCAGTGCTTGTAGAGCTTGTAGAATTGGTATACAGCGCCGCTGAGCTCGCGGATGCTTCCTTCATTGACCGCTTCGACGACGGATATAGCACGCAAGTCGGCGTTGGTGGGAAGCTCCTCAGCGGCGGGCAGAGGCAGAGGATTGCTCTAGCGAGGGCGCTTGTGCGTGACCCAAAAATCTTAGTCCTAGACGAGGCGACCGCTGCCCTCGACTCAGCCAGCGAGAAGCGTATCCAGTCTGCCATCGACCGGGTGGCTGTCGGCCGCACAGTCATCTCAATCGCACACCGGCTGTCCACCATCAAGCGCGCAGACAACATTATCGTCATGAGGGACGGCGAGGTCGTCGAGCAAGGAATCTACGCCGACCTCATCGCCGCGGAGGGCGCCTTCGCGGCCATGGTAAACCTACAGGGGGTCAGCGGCGCCGGTGACCACGAAAGTACGCTTTCCAGGGCTAGCACGAGGAACAACTCAGTTGAGCTTGGCTGTGGTATTGGTGCACCTGCTGACAAGACCGTCATTACCGAAGGCATCGCGTCCGTGTCCGTGTCCATCGATGAGAAAGGGGGTGGCGGCGCCCCTTCAGATCGGTCGAGTTGGCAGCTGGAGAAGGGTGAGCTGAAGAAGCAGGATGGAGAGGAGCAGAACAATGATGAGGAGGTCGGGGATGGCGTTGAATCTGATAAGCCCGTCTCTGCGGTCGCGAGGGGTCTGACCGGCCTTATGAGACCCAGCCTGACATGGCTTGTCGGTGGGCTGTTCTGCGCCGCCATCGTCGGGTGTGCGTTCAGTGCTTCTGGTCTGCTCGTGGGTAATACACTCGCTCGGTTGAGCCCGTGCGTCTCGACTCCCGACGACGTCCTTGCCCTTGGCTCACTGTTTGGCGGGCTTTTGTTCATGCTTGCGTGGGTCGAACTCGGGGCTAGCGTCGGCAGCTGGAGCTCGCTGGGTGTTGTCGCCGAGAATTTGCTATATAAGGCTCGTGTTCTGTCTTTGCGCTCCCTCATGGGCCAGACGGTGGAGTGGCACCAGTCCGAGGGTCGCAACCCGGCGACACTCCTCTCAATCATCACCAAGGACGGCGCTACTCTTCAGGGGTTCAGTGGCTCGATCATCGGCACTCTCTTCTCCATCTTGGTCAACTTCCTCTTCGCCATCATCCTATCGCACATCCTGGCCTGGAAGATCGCACTCGTCTGCTTGGCCGTCGTCCCTATCCTGCTCGGCTCTGGGATCATGCAGTTCCGAGCCGTGGCCAGGTTCGACGAGAAGCACGAGAAGGCGTTCGCCAAGGCCATCGGTATCACCGTCGAGGCAGTCAACTCAATGAAGACGGTCGCCAGCTTGTCGCTTGAGGGCGAGCTGCTTGGCTCGTACCGTCGGACACTGAAGGCGCCTAGGAGAGACATTCTCCGCGCCAGTCTGTACACTAACATCTGGCTTTCTGTCGCCAACAGCACTGGCTTCTTCATCAACGGCCTCGTTTATTGGTGGGGTTCCCAACTCATTATGAAAGGGGAGTACAGCCAGTCCGACTTTTTCACCGTCACCATCGCCCTTCTGGTCAGTGCGTCGCTCTGGGGTAACACATTTGCGCTCGCTCCCGAGATCACACGCGCAAAAACGTCGGCATCGCGAGTGCTGAGCCTTATCGACATGACGCCAGACCAGGAGTTGCCACCCCGTCCTGGCTCGAAAGTTGCGCGGAAGACAGACGAGAAGCGGAAACTGAAAGATGTCGAGGCAGCCGGCGCTGAAGCCAAGCCACCTGTACTCTTGCCTCAAGGCCCCCTCCTGCTGTCGAACGGGGAGAGCCGCGGCGTGTCAATCGCGTTCAAGGATGTCTCCTTCGCCTACCCGTCACGCCAGCACGTGTCCATCCTCAACGAGGCTACCTTCACCATCGCGCCGGGCCAGTTCGTCGGGCTGGTGGGGCCCTCTGGCGCGGGTAAGTCCACCATCATGGCGCTTGTGCAGAGGATGTACTCGCCTATCTCGGGTAGCATCTCCATTGACGGGGTCGACCTGTCGTCACCCGCGGGGGCGACCGCATTCCGCGATGACATCGCTGTCGTGCCGCAGGACAACGCACTCTTCGACGGCACGGTGCGGTTCAACGTCGGCCTGGGCGCGCGTCCCGGCCGCGACGCGACCGACGGCGAGATCGAGGCGGCCTGCCGGCTCGCCAACCTGCACGACACCATCGTGGGCGCCTTCCCCGCGGGCTACGACACCGAGTGCGGGCCTAACGGCTCGCGCCTGAGCGGCGGGCAGCGCCAGCGGCTGGCCATCGCGCGCGCGCTCGTCCGCAGGCCGAGGCTGCTGTTGCTGGACGAGAGCACCAGCGCCCTGGACGCGGAAAGCGAGGCGGCGCTGCAGGAGGGGCTCGAGAGGGTCGCGAGGGGGATCACGGTTGTCGCCATTACGCATCGGCTGCACACCGTGCAGAAGGCGGATGTCATCTTTGTGGTCGAGGGTGGGAGGATTGTCGAGCGGGGGAATCATAGGGAGTTGATGGAGAGGAGCGAGAGCTATCGTGTTAACGCTATGTCGCAGATGTTGAGGTGATGAATCCCAACCGTATGGGGTTGTGATGTGGGGTTGGGTGACTGCCCGCTCAATGGGTGTGGGGTTCGGGGTCTCGTCCGTACCTAGGCAGGGAGTGACAGCTCGGAGAAAGCATGGCAAGATAGACCAACAATGCCGTTTCCTACACCCTTGGTGAAGACAAGGTTACAACGGATTTACAAGAAAGTGTTCTATCCCTAGATTGGCTCTCGTATGGACTTGCTCAGTTAGGATCACGGCCCAGGCCCGACGGGAGGAGTTACTAGTAATCGATCGACACCCTGTTCTTCTCATCCTCGCTCCTCGAGTTGCGTTCCAGAGTGGCCAGGCAGCCAGCCAGTCGCTGCCATGAAAATTCACATCGCCGAAATCTTTCGCTTCCAAAGTCGGAGAACAAGGTGCGATCTTAGACTAGTGTTCAGCCTTCGATCCTGTTTCCATTTAATATCATCATCAAGATGCTCCGGCCGCCTAATTTCAGCTAACTTATACCACACCTATAGCGGTTCCTGCGCACTCCAGGCTAGGCGTTTGACCCGGGCACTTCGTACCCAAAAATGGCCACTACCCGCATTCCCCAGTAAACAGCCAAGGTACCCATGCAGGGTCCAATGAAAACGCCATCAAAAATCACAATACGATGAACCAAAGCCTCGAATGCATCCAGGTGGACCCCTCCCTCAACCACAACCATTACTCGGGCCTTGCCGAAAATCCACCGTTCCATTTATGCCCCGTCGGTTTCGAGCCCCTCATCCCCTTCGGAGCTCTCCCGTCAATACTGTGAGGACGGGCAGCAGTTGAACCAAATGATGCCTGCCGGAGACAATAGAGAAATTGTAACATGATGCAGTGGGACGCTCTGCGCTCTGCAAAGATAAAAGCGATGCCACTTTGCTCATACCAAGGTCCCCAGGGGCACCATTCATCGATCTGTCTCAGTCTATCGCGTCAAAACACACTTCAACGCCTCAGCTATGTCGTCAGTCATTCGCTTCATTTCGACGGCATCTTGCATCGCTGCAGCCGCGGCGGCAGTGCTTGACCTGCCCATTATTGTAGACAACGGGTACAAAGTAGTCGAGGTTGAGATCGGCACCCCAGCGAAGACATACCGCCTGCTATTCGACACGGGCAGCGCATCATCATGGGTGGTAGATGCAACCTGCGCTGCCAACTGCGCCAACTCTAGCGGGTAAGTGACTCCCAGAAATCTGCGAGAGCAAGTAGTTTTGCCCTGTGGGATGGACTCTGACTTGCGCAACTTGCTAAAATAATAATAACAATAGATACAACCGGGTCGGTTATAGCGTAGACAGCTCATCAACGGCCAAACTCACTGGCGTCTCGGCAGAGATCGACTACCTGGGCGGCGCCGTCGCAGGCGCCATCGTGACGGACGTGTGGAAAGCTGCGGGCAACGACCTCGCCTGGACGCAGGCCTTCCTCGCCGCCAACGAGAGCAACTGGTTCGCCCTGGCCGCGGACGGCTTCCTGGGCCTCGCCTTCGGGCGCATCAGCGTTGGCGGCGCGGCCACCGTCGCCGAGACGCTGATGGCGGGCGGCCTGGCCGACGAGCCGAGGTTCGGCATCTACTACGGCGCCCTGGAGGGGGGCGCCGCCGGGGCCGGGGTCCTCACGCTCGGCGGCAGCAGGGAGGCTGAGTTCCTGGAGGACGGGGAGGAGATGGTTGAGGTGCCTATCACGAGGGTCGACGGCAGGTACGACGTCTGGCGGTCCATCCTTATCGGCGTGAACGGCTCCTTCACCGGAGCGGACGGCGCGCGGGTCGAGAGCGCGACGGACTTCGACCAGGGCAACGTCGTGTTCGACACGGGCTCGCCCTCCATCATGCTGCCCGCGGCGCAGAATGAGGCCGTCTACGCCTCCATCGGGTGGAACTACAGCGCCATCCTGGAAGGGTCGCGGATCCCGCTCTGCAGCGAGTTCAACTCGTCCTGGTCCGTCGACTTCATCCTCGGCGACTACAGGAGCCCCGTCGTGGTCACCGTCACGGGGGACCAGCTCGCCCGCCCCGGATTCGCGTACAGGGACGACGCCTGCTGGCCGCCCTTTGAAGGCGGGAAGGTTCGCGGCTTCTCGCTCGTCGGGACGCCGCTGCTGAGGAACTTTTATACGGTTTGGGACTATGGGGTTTACGCGACTGAGGAGTGGAGGTACGACCCCAAGTTGAAGCTAGGAAGGATCAAATCAAGGAAGAGCTGCGGTAGAGGCAAGAGGCAGGCATGAGACGGAGGTAGCTGGGGAAGGGGAGCAGGTTTTGGATGTGCGACAGCATGGTATCATGAATGGCTATGCTGATGAATAGGTAGATATATGCTAGAATATGGTAGTTGGGCCGTGGTATATCAGCAGCCATTCTGGGGGAAATAGCAAGAACAGATGCACACATTGTGATACAGACATAATGCCCTACACTGAAGATGCCCCCCCCAAACAGCATCAATTCAACATTCCATCCCACAAGAAATGAAAAAAACAAGACAAAACCAAGGTCACATTTAAGCAGCCTCCCCAAACCGCCTAGCAATCTCCAGAACCTCACAGTCCAGCCCACTACCACCAAGGAAGGTGACCCCAAACGGCAGTGTGCCCTCCCCCGCGACGGGGCAGACCTCCCTCGCGTCGACCGTGCCCGCGGGGCAGGCGACGGCGCACAGGTCGAGTACGTTGCCCGAGTGCGTGAAGGTTCCCAGGTGGCTATTCCTGCGTATGGGGTCGGCCCGGACCTCGTCCAGGGTCCAGTGCGTGGGCGCCGTGGGCACGACGACGACGTCGACCCCCCTGGCCTCGTCCAGGGTGAAGACCTCATTCCGAACCAGCGCCGTCAGCCGCGCCTGCGTCTGCAGGTCCCGGAAGACCTGCGCCGCCGTGGTGTTGCGCGCCAGCACGGCCTCGAGGATGGCGAGGATCACCGGGTGCAGGGCATCCCTATGCCGCGCGACCCAGGCCGCCGGGTCCGGGGCCGAGGTGGTGGTGGTGTCGGAAGAGGAAGGGTCGCCGTCCCCGGGGAGGGAGGCCAGCCTCTCGCAGACGAAGGAGCCGTCGTACAGCAGGTCGCCCGCCTGCTGGAACGGCGTCCAGTCCAGCGGGCGGAGCTCGCCGCCCATGCGCTGCAGCTTGGAGATGGCCTCCAGGAAGAGCCGCCTGTAGGCCGGGGTGCAGCACTCGAGCGCCTCCGGGGGCGGCACGCCGAAGCGGAAGCGGCTCGCCTGTGGGCCCGTCGCGTTGACGTGGCGGGACGGGCGGATCGAGGGCTTGGCGTACGGGTCGTGGGCGTCGCGGGCCTCGAGCGTCTGCCACACCGACCGGGCGTCCGAGACGTCGAGGGCGGTGACGGCGACGCAGTCGAGGGAGAGGCAGGCCGGGGTGATGCCCACGAAGGGCACCGTGCCCCTCGTCGGCTTGTAGCCGACGACGCCGTTGAACGCGGCGGGGACGCGGCCCGAGCCCGCGGTGTCGGTCGCCAGGGAGAAGGAGGCGAGCCCGGCGCCGACCGAGACGGCCGAGCCCGACGACGAGCCGCCGCTGATGAAGTCTGGGTGGAAGGCGGAGAAGAGGGTGCCGTAAGGGGAGCGCTGGCCCGTCAGGCCTGTGGCTAGCTGGTCCAGGTTGACCTTGCCGAGGAAGAGGGCGCCGGCGGAGATCACCGAGTCGTATATGGGAGCCGAGGTGGCGGCGACCCGGGTGAGGGGCGGACATGCCGTGGTGGTGCGGAGGCCAGCGATGTCGATGGAGTCCTTCACCGTGAAAGGTGCGCCGTAAAGTGGAGGCAGGGCTGACTTGTCCGGATACGCGGTGGCCAGCTCCTGGGCGGCGGCGAGAATGTCGGATTTGGACACCAGGTGGATCCAAACTCCGGGGTTCACCTTCTCGTAGGACTCGATCTTGGCGTAAAGCGACTCCACGACGCTGACGGGTGACAGGCCGGCCGCGTAGGCAGCCCGGAGGTTTGGGATGTGTAGGTCGCCGTCCCATTCCGGGGGCGTCTGGGGTGGCGTCTCAGCGGTCCCATGACCTGATAGGGACCGGCCAGGAGACGACGCAGTGAGGGCGTCGAGGATGGGCTGGAGGGCGGTGACGAAGCCGAAGAGTCCCTGGGACCAATGCAGCATGTCAAGGCTGGAGGTCTTGAAGCAGGCGTTGTAGCCTGCTGTGGCTTCTGTGACAGCACCTGTAGATGTGCGGGTTGTTGATGGGTAGTGGGCAAGTAGTGCGTGCGCCTGTCAGTGATGTGCCCACCAGATACTTAAGCATCATCATCATCATCATCATCACCATCATGCCTACATCTGGTGAAAGACTACTTACAGCACTCGAAGCCCCTATCATTAGCTTCCCTAAAGGTAGTCGCGACACAGCACTCAGTAGTCACGCCTGAGATCAACAGGTGGGTGATGCTACGAGCCTTGAGCTTGTGCATGAGCGTGGTGTCGAAGAAGGCACCCTTGCCAGGCTTGTCAATCACGACCTCACCAGGCCGGGGCCGCAGCTCATCCACAAAGTCGTGGCCGTACTCGCCCCTCACAAGCAGCCTGCCCATCTTGCCCTCATCCCCTATCACAAGCTTGTACTGCGTGTTACCGGGCGCTGCGGCCTGACGGATGACCTTGGTGGAGGGTAGGTCTGACAGGTCAGGCTTGTGGCCCTCCCTGGTGTGGAAGATGGCCAGGCCTGCGCCTCGGCAGGTGTCCAGCAGCTTGCGTGTGGGCTCGATGGACGCCTGCACCGCTGTGAGGTCTGTCCCCTGGGCCTCCCCAAAGCCGCCAGGGAGAAGGAAGTCACGCTGCATGTCGATTATTACCAGCGCCGTCTGGGCCCGAGGAAAGGTATAGGCATATGGCTTGGCATCCACTGTGAATGACACAGCCGGGCTGGTCTTGCTGGGGTCCATGTTTGATGGAGTCTCGCTAGCGGAGGATGGGAACAATTTTGGTGAACGATGGTGAGGGACGTGGCCCCGGACTTCACAACGTGTACAATGGACTTTGTGGTGATCAGATGGATCTGTTCCAGATTGAAGGGGCATGGGTCGGGGTTGCCGAGGCGGACGAGAAGGGGAATCAAGAACCCTTGAAAGATTGAAAAACCAGGTTCCTCATGCCCAAAAGAATTCAATATCCGACTACGGTGGGTGGTCAGCTTCAATTATCAGAGATTTTTCTGAAATCGTGGTTGTCGCCAACATCTTGGCCACATTTCTCGTTGACGGCTCGAGATAGCGGGGGTGGGGTAGGGCCATCGCGCCGGCGGCTTCGCTCTCGAGTTGCAGCACTTGCAGAGTGGCCGAAGGCAACGGCAAGAGCGCCGACGGCGGGCATGGTCTCGCCCGCGCGGAAATCTTTATCTTATCAAAGGCGTTATCACCCCCAGGCAATTAGCGGCTGAAAGACGGCTAACAACCGATTTGTTATCGTCAAATCCCGTGATGGCTTTCCACGCCGTCAAACGCTGGCGCCGACGCCACAACATTGGGGCTTAACCCGAATCAGCAGCATCCCCTCTTTGGCCAAGAGCGCTGACGGCCAGACGGCAAGCCTTGGGTTCCAGACAAGTCTGGGGCCGGGGGCCCGGGAAACTCGATATCGGCGCTATCTTTGCCATGCCGGATAACATCCCCAATTATTGGGATCCGACTCCATGGAAGGGGGTTGGAAAGGAAAGGCTGAAGGATCGGACTGACAGGACTGTTATTACTGTAGACACACGATGTCCATAAATTGACGGCTCATACCCAGGTGTAAAGCGGTCATGCGATGCGATGCAACTCCACGGATGCGACAGATCCCCGCACTCGACACGCTAACAGAGCAATTCTTTTTTCCATCTTGCTTCATCAGACACTTGTGACTTTTCCCTGTCGTCCGTTACGTTGACAGCAGCGCCTCTGTTCCGCGATGTCTCTCATGAGCTACGGCAGGCGGATCCGGGCCAAGATCGAGCCCCAGCTCCACCTCCGGGTGCCGTTCGAGGCCGGCATCTACGCCAACAGCCCGAGATGGTCCAACAAGGATCTTGACCCGATCGCCCCGGAGAGGAAGACATGGGGCGGGATTGACTACTGGGCGTACTGGTGCTCTGACATGGTATGCTATGTTTGCTGTGTTTCTTGTCGCGACCTGCAATGAAAAGTTCATGGCTGGGTCCAACTGAGCTCTGACACCCTGACCCTTTTTATTCTCTTCCAGCTCGCCCCTCCCCTAGCCGCGACCGTCTCGAGCGTCATGTCCCTCGGCTTCACCGCCCGCGAGACCATCCCGATCGTCTTCTTCGGATTCGCCATCTGCAGCGTCGTCGTCACTCTGACGGGCAAGATGGGCGCTACGTACAGCATCCCCTTCCCGGTCATCGTCCGGAGCATCTTCGGCATGTATGGCTCGCTTCCGGCCATCTGCATCCGTGCCTTCGTCGCCTTGATGTGGACGGCCATCCTCACCGTGCAGGCGGGCGCCTTCCTGCAGCGATGCATCGAGGCCCTCTGGCCCGAGTTCATCGACTTCCCGAACTCTCTGCCTTTGTCTGCCAACATTACGTGTAAGCCAAGGATGCTTGAGCCTCCACCTTCCCCATCTCCTTTCTTCTAGACGGGTAGTAGATGAGCTGACGCGTTCTCTACACTGTCCCTCACTTTCAGCTGCCGAACTACTCTGCGTCTTCCTTTACTGGATCGTCCAGACCGCTCTCTCCCTCATGCCAATCGAGAAGCTCCGCCTCCTCTTCCTAGTCAAGGCTGTTGTCGTCCCTCCGACCTTCCTGATCCTCTTCCTGTGGGCTGCCATCGTCACCAAGGGTGGTGGCCCCTTGGTCACCGGCACCATGGCCCTCCAATCACCGTACCTAGGCCCTGCGTACTCCGCCCTGACTGGCCTCAACGTCATTATCGGCCTGTTCTCGTCCATGGCCGTGAACATGCCTGACTTTGGTCGGTACGTACATAGGACCTTCTATCTACCCGGTCATTGCCTTTCGCCCAATCCCTGATCTGATTTTCGTCATACTTTACGAATATGTACGTGGCCACTAACCCATTCCCTATCACTCTGTAGCTTCTCCAAGAACCGTCTGGCCGGCGGGCACCAGTTCCTTGCCCTGCCCATAATCGGCACACTCGGCGCTCTCACCCCCATTTTCGTCACATCCGCCAACCTGTACCTGCATGGCTCGTTTGAGTGGTACATGCCGGCCGTGATTGCCAACTTCGATAACCGGGCCGCCAAGTTCTTCACTGCTCTGTCCTTCATCCTTGCAACCATCGGCAACCAGGTCGCAGCCGGTGAGTCCCAACCCATTACCAGTAAAAGCAGCCCATCAATGAGCAGGGACCCCAACGCTGCCCAACGTTACTTTTGCTGACTGTTAGACCAACAGGCTCCTATCCCTTTTCCAACGACGTGACCGGCCTGTGGCCCAAGTACATCAACATCTTCCGCGCCACGCTCTTCATCTCCCTCTTCTGCATCATCTCCACGCCCTGGAACATCATCCGCAACGCAGCCGGCCTCCTCGCCTTCCTGTCGGGCTACTCGTGCCTGATGGGACCCCTGGCCGGTGTGATGGTGACAGACTACTACATCATCAAGAAGGGGAAGCTCAACATCCACGCCATGTACACGGACGGGCCCGAGTCCCTCTACTGGTACACGGGCGGCTTCAACCTGCGCGCCTTCGCCGCCTTCATCATCGGCGTCGGCCCGCTGCTGCCGGGGTTCGCCAAGAGCATCGAAGCCAACCTCGATGTCGGCGAGGCCTGGAAGCTGTACGCCTTCGCCTGGATCTTCGGCTTCGTCGTCGCCAGCACGACCTATTATGCCATCAACACGTGGGTCTGGCCGCAGACGGTCAGCCTCATCGACGAGGCCGTCCTGCCCCCGCAGAAGGGCGAGGAGGCCCCCTCGCCCGTCCATGGGCAGGAGGAGAGCGTCGAGGGCGTTGCCGTTGACGGGAAGAAGGCCGAGCAGGTGCAGTCCTCTGAGAAGGAGTCCGGGAGCATGGTCTGAAAGAAGAAGGAAGAAAATATAAATGGATGATCACGCGCAGCTGCTCTGTATTTTGGTTGAGAGTTTTCGGATGCTTGGGAATGTTGGTCTTGGAGACAGTCCAATACCATACACTACAGCTCACTACATGATTTGACCTCGCGGGAAATCTTAGGAGGATATACCATCGCTTGCTTATAGGGCGCTTCGGCCCCCGTCCTTATTCAATGATAACAGCAATCTTTTGTCTGCAAGTGCTCCTAGCTGCCCTCCTCCTCATCGTGGCTCACGCAAGCTGCACGTCCCAAGGGGGGAGGTGACCCAACCGGGGTCCGGATGTCAATCGCTTTTCCTTCCTCAAAAACCGGCCTCAGGCTTCTCGCCATAACCCCCCTGGTTGGTGACCATTCTCTTCCCATCGGTGTCGACAAAGTCGCAGTTATAGTGAGTATGTCCAAACGCGCAAACCCTGATCAACGGGTTGTCCCACCAAGACTCTTTCGAGAGGTCCGTACAGAACGCACGGGATATATCGGCGGCCCCGACCAGGCCCCTAAACTCTGGGTCTTGAGCCCGCTTATCGACGGTAGGGCTATGGTGTGTGAATGGCACAACCTTTCTTCCCGAGCCCTCGAGGGTCCGCAACTGCTCCGCGAGCCATTTCTTATCGCTCTCGCGCGCCGCGTTGTGCTTGTCCACGTCCAGTCCTCTCCGATATCTCGGAAGTCGATGATTCTGGATCTCATGAGGCTGGCTTTGTTGGACGGAATACTGGAGTAGAGCGTGCAGCCCAGGCTTGTGGCCTTGTCGGTGCCTTGATCGATGTCAAACCTGGTCTGATCAAGCAGGGTGAACTCGCCTAGCTGCTCCCCAGCTTCTCGCCTGCCTGAGAGCCTCCGTTGGAAGTCGTCGAGTGTATACTTAGCGTTATCCCAGTCGTCAGAGTAGGGCTCGTGGTTGCCCAGCACCAGGAAGGCGACTTGGTACCTCTGAACATGCCTCGAGAGAAATTCTGCGTACTGGTTGTGCTTGACGTAGCCGATGTCTCCGAGGAACACCAGGTACTTAACGGATGGCCTGGGCGGGAACAGATTACAATCAAGATAGCCGTAGGGGTATGGCGACATCTCCAGATGGAGGTCTGAAACAATGTGAAAGAGCGCCATCTTCGTATCCGTATAGAGGTATCTTCAAGCTGGGTTGGTCGCCGGGCGTGTTATCAGCTTTGTGCGTGAAAGGCTACCAGGTCACAGACTCGTAAGCGAATTTATGGGCATTCTATTCATTTTACACCCGTGCTCTTGATTCGCCATCACGAATTTCTTGCTCTATCGGAGTCATTGCAGAAACGTTAAACGCTAACAGTTTGGTGCTTTTAGAGTATCTACATGCCGAGGCGGAGGCATCCTATCGTCAGGGCGTACTCTGCCGGGCCTTGTACATATTCGTGGATCTGCCATGGTAGAAGTTACAGGCGCAAGCAGCGGGCCGGGGGCCATTTCCCGTGAAACGACGGAACATGAATTTACATATACGATTATCTAACCTAGGTACCTACCTACCTACCCACCTTGCCTGCATACCAGCTGCTAAATTAGTATGTAACCGTCACCGCCAGCATATGTGCGGGAGGCAGTTAACGCACACAAGGTAGGTTAGGTCATATCTACGAGGTTTCGTCCCCTTCATTTCGCTCTTCCAACATTGCTGACCCGCAGCCGCCCCTGTGTTCGAATGTCAAGTTGTCGACTATCACTTCTTGGGAGGCAAGGGTGACGGGTCTTACTGCCGCCAACACCCATTCAGGTAGGCGCATAAGGCACGGAATCTAGTGGCCGGTGGTGCCCCCAACAAGTGAGCTATTTGCAGTCCGTGTTGACACGGCATCTTCATTCGGAAAGCTAGGCTGAGAAGCAAGGGAGGGGGAGTTGATGGGAAGACCCTTAATTCGTGGGGGCCTGGTAATCTCGACCATGCATGTCAGCAAAGGAGCCAAACCAAACAGTTTATCTGCAGGTGTTTTCGCATTTGATCAGCTGGCCTCTTTCACTGTTACCTTGGCGAGACTCGGCGCCTGTTTCTGACCAACATTAAGTGAGTTCGACTGCGGGGTGCAGCCGGATGCGTGCCGATGTGGGACCTTCGGGTACTTCCCCAAAACCCCTTGATGGTCTGAACCGGAGCAGAATAGATGACCAGCTCGTATTCTGTGTTCCGAGGGTGACGTTGGTCCAAATAGGTGTGATCGGTGAGCAAAATTCCCACTCTGTATGTGGTCGCTTGCTGCCTTAGTCAGATACCGTTCCTCTCTCTCTGAGCGCTAACTGGCCGAGCGGTGCATCATACGACATGCACGATGCAGCCGCCTGTGAGCACAAGGGTCCTCAGGACATCGAAGCGTGACTGTCAGCCATGCTACATATATAGGCCTCCTTGCCCTGACGCTGTCGATGAGGATCTCTCCTTCTCAGCTAGGGCTTCAACCGCCGAAATTTCTGTACCACCATCATCGGGCGTTGGCCTCCTGTCAGTGCTTTGATCTTTCACCCGCTCCGTAAAAGCGCAAATAACCGCACAGCCATGATGCTGTCCGCCATAATACCGGCACTCCTCATCGCCGTTTCGGCTGCCTCGGCCTGTACCATCCCCCCGGGAACACTCCCTAACAACATCAACACGGGCTTCGCCATCAAGGTTCAGAACCCAGCGTTCCCCGTCATCCACAACCGCCGCATGAACCTTTGGTCTGCCGGTGGTGGTGATCGACATCTCTACCTCGCCCCTGCCGGGGACGCAGCGAGCGGCCTGACGCTTGTGAATGGAGTGATCACAAAACCAAACACCCCTGTGATACGGGCCGTTATCAATGGAGAGGTACGAAGAGTCCAAATTGGGGGGTGGGCAAGCGGCCCTAGTGGCCATAGAGTCCAGTGGTTAACAAGGATGAACGAATTAATTAGTACACGGCATCCGACAACACCACAAAGATGTTCATGACAGAGCGTGGCGACCCTCGCGCAATTTACGGTGTGGTGTACGGCTGCAACGCAGATACGGACGCACTGCAGGTTGAGCTCACATTTAAGGCAAGAGGCGCCACACCCGGTGGCCATATATGCGTCAGGTCCGCCTCGGGGGAGAGGCACGAGTTTCGGTATTCGCCCTCTGGCAACACAGGTGAGTCCTCATGATGGGTAGATGAGATTTGCTGCAAAGAGGCCCCAGTATGGAAGTCTCACAGCTTACTATTATTCCATGCCAAATAGCCAATGATCCGAACCGACCGTGCATGCCGGTGAAGCTAGTCGTTTTTCAATGACGCTTCCAGGGCAGCTTAAGTAGTATTGGCGTTGCTACTACACCTGGGAGAAACGGAGGTAGTGTTGCTGTGAAGATATCTATCCCGAGTGAGATGCTGTTATTTCCCTAATGTCTCTGTTTTCCGGGTGGATTGGGAATCCCTGTCATACTCTTTCGGTCTCTCTGCCACAGGAGGAAGATCAGGTGGGATGAATAAAATGGAAAAGATGAAATAATTAGGATACAAACTTATCACGTTTTCTGCTACTAGGGGTTCCTCCATTCTGTCATTATTAGCTTTTCATTCAATCTATTACATCAATATGGCGGAGCGGATGTATAGAATATTTTCCCATCGTGTAAAGTTTCCACATATTTGGTGGGAGGGCAAACGGCAATGAGCCGGCGAGTTCACGCAACCGGTTGTGTTCTGTAGCAGGGAGTGGTTGCTAGTGCGGAGCAACGAGTCTCTGGGCCACCAGCGAGCTCAAAATCTCAGCGGCCGTGTGGCTTGGGGGAAAATAGCCCTCGAGGTTCAGGCAGTACTAGTGCTGCCGTTACCGGGTTGAGAGGAGGGGGGAATGTGCTCCGGAGACCCGGTGCCAGACCTCGCAATCTTCAGAGATTGAAGAGCACTGAACTAGAAGGCACCCGCGCGATTTGGTCTAGGTTCGAGATTGTTTCGGGCGTTTAGTACCCAGCTAGACGCTATTGTCGGTATCCTTATTGACTGTGATTTCTTCGCGTTCACCGTAGACAGTAGTTCAAAACCTGATAGGGTGCAACGGCGCGAAAGCCGCGAGGGCCGGTTGAGTGAGTAAGAGGGCTATCTTCATGTGAGTTGTGGTCCTGCCGGCACGGATGGATCACATCGTTAACATAATGTAGTCACCACTCTCAAACTCCGCCCTCCTGGTGGCGCTGAACTCCAATATGGAATTCTAATGACGTCTAGTGATGGCGGGCAAGTCCTGATCACAAGTAATTTCTGTGAAGCTGCGAGAGGTCATTGGTTGGTGGAATACTTGAATATGGTCATTCTGAAGCCCAAGTCTCTCAGCCTTCCTTGAAATGTTCAGGCTTCAACAAGGCTCCCACGGCTTGAGAGCCGGGACTTGGCTATTTCCCAGAAGATGTTGACGGAGATGAATGAAACGAGGGTACCGTACGCTGCTGACATCGCTATGTCGTCAGGGAACTCATGCCTCATCTCCTCAATTCTGAAAGGGTTCGTGTTTCTTGCTTCAAGTCCTGTGCCCTCGTTCAGCCACGTTACTAGGGTTACTGCTGCGACTATTGTCGGTTTGAACTACAGGATGGCTCTCATGATTTCCGGGACAGTTTGGTCTTCGCTCCTGCTGCTGTGGATGGGTATGGGATCGAGAGATGGGCATAAATGTTGATAGGTAAACTAATTACCTAGGGAGGTATTTAGGCCTCAGATCTGGGTTGTAATTAACGAACTGAATTGGGCGTTACTTTGTGACATAGGTAACTACCTATCCGATTAGACTAACGAAGCTTTTCAATGAGTAGATTCATTATTTTGTTCAACTTAATTACGCTCAATGACCTCGCAAAGTGAACGTTTGAGATTCCTGTCTCGCTGAATCCATATGCTTTAAGGGATTCAAGTATCTAAGGCCCAAACTAGCTATGAGATGTCGAAGGAACATTGTTTCGTTCAAGTTGCTGGCATGTTCCAGCCAGTCCCTTAATAACTTGGCGCGGACAGATTCGTATCGTCGCAGAACACAAACAACAATCGATTATTGTAATAACCAAATGGAAGAAAGTACAACAGAATCAAAGGAAGGCCCAGCTGCCTCCGTGTCAAGCGCAGGGCGGATGCGGCCGCAACCAACAGCTTGGGAATCAGGACGATTGCCTTCTTCCAGAAGCGAAGAGTAGAGAGACATTAGCCTACTTACCTAATTTGGTGGGCAGCTGGGAAGTTAAGGTTGCAGGCTTGAGGGCCTGATAGGCAGACATTTTGTTATGGTGGCTTGGAAAGTATATGGGACAAAAGCTCCGTACAGACATCCGAGTGGAGTCCCATTTCGGGTTGATAGTAGGGTTAGGGTGTTGTCCATGGCTACCATTTTATGCCAAGCCCACCTTACTTCCCGTTCGCCGTGAGTAGGGAGCTCTGGAGCCGAAAAGGCTAACATAATTACCGCTAGATATCTTCAACAGGTGATATGAAACTGCGATTAACAGAGATGTCATGAGGAAGGTGGTCCCAGCTTACCCTAACAGCCAGGAAATCAACATCAATACAGAGTTTGTGGCAAGAGGTACAGGGATATTGAGCATGCGGGGGTGGAGATGTTCCCTTGTGTCTCATTTTATTGATAAGAACTGGCTAAGTTTTGAGCGGTTGGGTGAACCCCTTGCATGCATCCACCGGGGCCGCCCTTGGCGGGATGAAATTTGGTGATAAAATTGAATTTTGGAAGGTCCCTGGTGGAGGAGTAATCTTGAGCCCTAGCTGGAGTGGTTGCGTGATGAACACAGGCGGAACATGCCCGTCAATCCGTACTACACTACGTCGTAGCTAGCAGTTTCTTTTCTTGACCTGGGCCCCTTTCGTGCAGGTGTCTGTACTGCGTACATGGTACGTGATGCTTAAGCGAGATGGTGTTGATAAGATACCTACGTTAGATGCCTTTATTGCGTAATTGTAGTTGTAGTCTGTAGATTTGTCTTCGCACGACGGGAGGTACCCATTCTACCTACGTCACCAAAACCTACCGCGTAGGCCAATTATAAATATATATATATATATATATATATATA